>DWHP01006090.1:0-11581 GCA_018247895.1 Parnassius honrathi | reverse complement strand
AACGAGCACACAGTCCACCTGATGGTAAGTGGATGCTGTGGCCCATAGACATCTACATTTAACCTCGATTAAGTATCGAAATGCGGATGCGTTGTCACCATTGAGGACTGAGATGGAATACCTCGATTCCACTACAACGGGTCGCCGGATCTCTACACTCACCATATCGCAGGTATTCTGTGTGAGCATGGTCCTATCCCGGTCGAGCCGACCCATTCGTGCTACAAACGTTTAGTTGCAGCGTGACTCCACCACGTAAATAAAGTTTTGTTGATTTAATGTTAGTTTCTCGTACGATTATGATCCGGCGAATAGTTCACGAGTTACGGTCGGACATACTAAGAAACAATTCTAACGATTTCTAATACTTCCTGAAGTTAACAATTAAACGAAAAAGTCCTTAAAATAAGTTTTAATAAAATTTTGAATATAGATAGTGTTTTACTTTTCAAGATTATCTAGATAAGTTTTATCCGTAAGAAAAACGAAATTAAATTAAATTTGAAATCTCTAATTAAAATCCTTTTTTATATACGCACGTATGCTAACGGTTGTACCAAGAAGCCTTATTTATTTTGTATACTAGCACTCAAACGATGTAACGGGAAGAACATTATATCTCTTGGAGAATATCCATAAATAACTTATGCAACGATTTAACATTGACTACCGGCGCAATAACTCCTCCTGAACAATCTAAGAGATACTTCGACAAGGCTCGCATTTTGCTGCACTGGATATGTAATAACCCATACAAAATAACACAAGCGTTACAGCATATTATAGCCACTGCTGAACATAGGTCTCCGCCATGTATTGCTTCATAGCGAGATGTTTGCCATAGTTGCCACACCTGGCAGACGGGCTGGCAACCGTATTTTTAATTTTTTTTTTTGTTATTAGGAAGTACTGCTGTCCATCCTCTGATTTGTTTCCCTCTGTCCCCTCCTTACGACCCACCAACGGGACGATATCGGGTAGTGGATTTTCTTACACCGCCACTACGTGGCTTATCATTAAGCTACATCATCTTTAATTATTTTCTTTTTAATACGAAGATATTTAACTACTTAGAATATTCTAGAACGGGTGTCTTAACCAACCAACACCCAAAACGGACTAAACCGTCGTGTCTGAAGTTAGCGACTTATTTTAGTTTTAAAAAATGGGAGAAAAGTTATTCCGATCTATTTAAGAGAAAAAATTAACTTTTAAATGCAACAAGGGTGATTTTCCCTTGAAAAACTTACGCTATTTATTTTCTTATTTCGTAACCGGCTGAGTTGCTGCGACAATGTAAACGAGGCATTGCCGTCGTCATCCAGGTCAATAGTCACTCGTCATAATTGCTCAGCCGCTACGTATACAAGTCTCCTGTAAAACACTCCTTATACACGCACAACTAGAAATGGCTGATTATTTTTGTGCGATATTTTTAGGATTTTATTGCGATAATAACACTAGAGCACGTAAATATTGAATTTGCATATGTTCGTCGTGAACGCGGACTTTTATTTTCTACTATTTTTTAATGCATGACGAATTAGAATGTTGGTACTGTATTATGCCAGTTTTTACTATACATTTATTTAGACGAAAAAAAATTAAATATTTGTTATAGTTTTTTTTATAGAAGAGAGGCGAGCGAGCGTGCGGCTCACCTAATCGTGAGTGATTATCTTCGTCCATGAACAACTGCAACACCGGGGAAATTACAGGTGCATTGCTGACCTTTTAAAAAGCAGTAGGTTCTTTTCTTGTAGGTCCCTTAGGCGTATAGGTTCGAAAAAACTCCTGGTGGTAGTCGATTCCGCAAGGAAGTTGTGTGAGGAAGAAAACTTCTTTTAAATTGCACAGTGGTGGACCGTCAGTCATTCAGATGGTATGGACGGTATCGCGAGAATTGTCGCGATGTGCGATAGTGAAATTGTGCGGCTGGAATCAGTCCGAACAATTCCTTAGAGCACCCCCGTTGTAGATGCGATAAAATACAAAAAGAGATGCAACATCTCTTCGCAGTGCCAGTGAGTCAAGCCGATCGGAAAGGGCTCGGTCGCCGACGATTCGAACGGCTTTGCGCTGGATGCGATCAGAAGGAGCTGGCACTGGGGAGCCCCAGTTCGGAGATGGGAACAGTATTTAAAGTGCGGGCAAACCTGCGCCTTGTAAAGTTGCAGGCGCTATGCCGGCATGAAATACTGTCCCGCTCTTCCGAGCACGCCAAGCTTTTTAAAGGCCAATTTGGCCTTCTCTTCCAAATAACCAAGAAACTACCGAGGATTCCGATACTGGCTAAGGCAACAAGGGGAGTGTATTGAAATCGAGGAGATACGACGAAGGGTTTCTTTTTAGTGGTAGACGCGCAACATGTACCTTCTGGGGATTGAACTAGACTAGATTTAGTCGACCCCAGTCCGAGACTTACTTCATTGTTTCATTTATACTATGAAAACTGCACCATCAAAAGTCCACAGTTAAAAAGGCTTTCTCCGTTGATTGCCTCATAGAAGTGATTTTGCCGTAGTTGTCCCGCTCAGCTGGTGGCAACTGCAGTTCCTTATAATTTTCTGTTGTTGTTAGGAAGATGATGCTGCCAATTTTCTTATAGAAATGAATCCTTGTGATTTGAAATTGGATAAAACGAAAAAGAAACAAACATATACATCTGTAGGATTTAGCCTGCGAAGGAATGGGATAGAATACACTGCATGTTTCTTATTATTTCTATCTTCTTTTCTGAAGATTTCACTTGTACCGTGTGGGAATTGCGCATGTGTTTCTACATTTACCTCCGTCGCCTCTAACCACTCCCACGGGATAATATTGGGTAGTGGATTCTCTAACTTGAATTATATTCCATTGATTTTAAATTTTTTAAAATTGCGTGTCGAAAAAATTAATTTAAAATTTTGCTATGCTCACTGTATAGTGAAGGTGTAAAAGAATTCACTACCCCTAAACTACCCTATATCATCCCTCGCGTGTCCTAAGAGACGACAGAGGGAAATAAAACCGGAGATGGGCAGTAGTAATTTCCTGACAACTACAACTAACCACTCCAAATAACTAAAACCCTATGTTCAGCTGTGGACTTTGGACAGGCTGTCATACATAAATGAGTAAATGAAATTTTACGTGGTAGAGCCATGCTGCAGCTATATTACTGGTATGTGTAGCACGAATGGGTCGGCTCGGCCCGGGTAGGGACCACCTCTCACAGAATATCAGTTTAAAATAGCAAGCAGCTTAATGCTGCTGTGTTTCGTATGGTGAGTGTAGAGAACCGAAGACCTTCTTTTACTGGAAACGAGACATTCCATCTTAGTCCTCAGGGATGACAACGCATCTGCGTTTTGATTCTTAGTCGAGGATATATGTAGATGTCTATGGGCCACAGCATCCACTTACTACCAGGTGGATTGTGTGCTTGTTTATCACCCCTATCCAATAAAAAATGAAATAATTTCTTTATTCTTATTATTTCATACTTCAATAATTCCGTTATTTAGTATTTCATTCCCATGTAACACAACTAAAACATATTCCTGTTAAATTTTAACTGCCTCTTTAAAAACAAATGAAATCCGTTCTAAAATTCATTTCACAAAATAAAATATACGTTCGACACTTGCTGAAAAGTGTAACACAAGTTAATAGAACACTACCCCGGCTTCGGTCCTTTCTCAGTTCACCCGGCGACCTAACAACCTGTCCGGTCAAAAAACCGACGGTCCGGCACTGGTCTTAATTGTTTAACGTCGCTGCCGGTAGTAAATCTATCACACCTGAATACCCAGCCTTGTCTCCGGCCCATAAATCACCCGGGTATCCGGATACCGACTGGATGATTCCAACTTAGATAACTTCCCTTATAGAACTGTTTGATTAGGAGAAAGTTTTATAGTCCAATTTAGTTTTGTGCGGCTTCGAGAGGCAGTTTTCAGGATTCTTTGCGAGCTTTTACGTGGCTCGTGAATGCTGCTATTGTTTAAGAAGTTTTGTTGAAATGCTTATTGTTATATTTTTTACAGGCTTGTTTTTCTTGGGCGTTCTTTAAAAACCCAATTTGCGACATTTCTAAGATATCCTATTTTCAGGGCCAGTAAACAAAAAGTGACCTTTTTCAATCTCCACAATTTATATTAGTGGGCACTTTCTCTGCCGTCAAACGGAAGTGCATGCACTTCTGTGTGCCGGTTTAAAGTGTACGAAGTGGCAGTATAATTCAGGCTGTAGGTTATTCTATCTTAGTTCTCAGTGGTGACAACGCTTTTGTAGCTTTCTTTGTTTGAAGATGTCTGTAGACATCAGTAGCCACTAACCACCACAACCGTCAGGTGGAATGTTAGTTCGTGTGTCACTTCAAGTTTATATATAAAAAAAACACGTTTGCAATTTCTTCTTTGAAAGCCTTTCTTTACCTACTACTGGATATCGACCTTTTTAGAACACACCTATTTGCATGCCTCACTTGCAAGATTCACTCATGACTCATGGGCTATGAATAGAAAGAAAGAAACGTATTTATATGACAAACAAACAAACTTTAAAAGATATAAAGGAGATGGTACGTCATATACGAAAATTAAAAGTAGTTGCGTGATATCAAAAAAGATCCAGCTTTAATGATACTGATCAGGACCTCAAATAACCCCGCGAACAAGCGGCCATAATATTTATAAGTACACTTAAACTAAATATCAAAAACAATAATAAAATACTAAGTTCGGCAATAATTCAATAACAAATTGATTTGGATGGATTTCGCTTAATCGTGACATTTAAAAAGTGGATTGACGATCGTAATACCAGACGTCTGGCACCTTTGCAGCTGTTGCTCGTCGCTAGTCTGGGTGTTTTATCTGGCTATCTATCGGTAGCCACAATATGTCTTCCACAGGACAAAAGGAGGTCATGAATTTTCTTATGCCGCCACCAACCATTACGGACAATCAAATTCCCACTGCTGAACATTAGCCCTATTCATAGATTGCTTCATAGGCGAGATGTTCGCCATAGTTGCCACGCTTGGTTGGTAACCGCAGTTTTCATTTTTTATATATTAGGCCGACACTTTTTTTATTAAATGGAGATGACAAACGAGCTCACAGTCCACCTGATGGTAAGTGAATGCTGTGGCCCATGGACATCTACATTTATCTTCGATTAAGAATCAAAATACAGATGCATTGTCATCTATGAGGACTACGTGTAATGCCTCGTTTCCAGTAAAAAGGGTATCCGGTTCTCTATACTCACCATACGAAACACAGCAGCGTTAAGCTGCTATTTTACACCGGTGTTCTGTGAGAGCGTGGTCCTACCTCCCCGTACCATTCCCCGTCGAGCAGCCCGTTCGTCGCAGTACCCGGTCGAGCCGACCCATTCGTGCTACAACCATAGCAGCAGCGCGGCTCTACCACGTTAAATAAAAAAATAAACGCCCACATCTTGATTTGTTTCACTCTGTCGCTTTTTACGACCCCCACGGGACGATATGAGGCGTGTATGGTGGATATTCTTATACCGTCACTACACAATATATATATAAAATAAAATTTTGGCTAAAATTTCTCGTTTTAGTATTTCTTTCTCATTTTCAAATTCTTTCTCGAACATTGTAAGCCAAGCCACTTCAACGCATTATGGAATTCCGACATTAATTAATGACTTGAAAATTTTAAAAGAACAATCCAGGCAGAAAATGTTTTGACAAATATTTGAAAGAAAACTCTTATTATCAATCAAAGCGACCCTTTTCTCTAGACCCCTAAAAGCGGTCGTTCACCCGATATCTTTGTGGTTCTGCGGATTGTGGATTAATTGGTGGAAGATGCAATTCGTTTATACCTCCCTGAGACTTGTTAATGAGACAGAATGTTGATTGATTATTTAACTTACCAAATTTCAATATCATTTATTTAAAGGGAGGGACAATGAAAATTGAAAAACGACTTCAATCCATTTCTAATAATTTTGTTTATTTTGCTTCAATTTTATTTATTTGAGCAAATATTACCGGCGTAAACGTATGCCATATTTTTTTAATCTAAAAAAATATCAATTTAGGTAAGAAAAAAATTTGTTCGCGGTGTTGAAAAATAAAATGCCGGCGCAATATTACGAACAAATACTGTTGAATGGATATATCTGAACTTACCGTACAAAGTGTTACCATCGACTAGTGGCCATATACATGTTACAAAACAAAGCAAAAATCGAATACTGGGCAGGGGTCTCACGTTGTTTTTCTTATTTTATATAAACGAGCATGCGGATCACCTGACGGTAGGTGACTATCGCCGCCCATGAACTACTGCAACACCAGGAGAACTGCAAAAGAGTTTCCGACCTTTTAAAAAGAGTAAGCTTTTATCGAAAGTTCACAGGTCGTATCGGTCTGAAAAATTTCGGTTGATAGTGGATTTAACAAGGAAGTAGTACGACGAAAAAAACTTCCGGTAAATCGCGCGGTTTTGGATCGCTAATCAGATCCAGATGGTATGGATAGTACCCAAGTTTTGTTGCGATGGGCGATGATGAAATTTAGTGTCACGAATTAGTCCGAACGATTCCTCTGAGCAGTCTTCGTGGTAGATGTGATAGAATATGCGAAGGGATGCTACATTTTTCGCAGTGCCAATGAGTCAAACCAATCAGACAGTACAGAAGTTACAAGAAAGAAGTTAAAGTCCAATGCTGGTCTCACGTAATGAGGAGCCTCACACATCACGATTGATTACAATTGCAGTGCTAAACACACCTTGGAAACTGCTGTCCGTCGTTGGTGCCTGAGTACGTCTACGAAAACGAAATAGTTATACAGCCATGATTTTACTCTGTCACCACATGGCGCGATATCACGAACATGTTGCAGTAGACCGTACAAATAATCATCATCGTCTAACTATAGCCAAATATACAAGCTGGCTGGTGAGAGCGTTGTGCCGATAACTTTGACCGGTCTAAAACCGATTTAAGCCGTCTGCAACCTATGAACTCGATTACAGTGATCTAACTAATTTAACTTGTATTAAACCAAAAGATCTCATAGGGGGATTTTCTCATAGTTGCGAACCGACAACCGCAGCTTTTTATAACTTTGAGTTGTTATCAAGATGCTGCTGCCCAGCACGTGTTTCGCTTTCCCTCTTTCTTCTCTTTGATAGCCACGTAACCTAACGTAAGTATTTAATATACGAATAAAAGATAGTTGCAACGTACTCGTTAATAATTGAAGACGTAAGTGGATGAAGGTGATAACGCGCATTCTACTAATTTTCAGTAAATCAAGATTGAAGTTTCACTTCTTTTTTTGAGATAAGTTGTTAGAAAATTGGTTTTTGAGTAAAAGTATAATGCAAAGTTGGGTAAACAAACTTAAAAAATGGGGTATGTGAGCAATTAAACACTTTTAATACTTTTTGGTATATAATTTCGAAAAAAACTGAACATAACTTTTTCTTTCACTAACATTTTGGCATTTTAGCTATTTCAAATTAGGTGTTAAGTAACATTATGTACAACAAAAAGGTAAACTTTACTTATATGTTCCTTAAAACATTATCAATAAAAACATTAACTAATAAAATAGAGATCAGTCTTGATAATAAAATAAAACAGAGATCAAAATAATATTATTCTTCAATTAAAATTGACTTATAGAAATACCAACATTCGCGCTTTACGTAATTAAGTTGATCTCGGAGATTTTCTTTTTTTTTCCCACTGATACCGTACCATATTTTCCGTACGTACACGGAATCTCCACAGAATTGCGCAACTGAGATCTTCTTTTTAAAATGTCCACCTTTTTGAAAGGTGTCATTTCATCGTATGTTTCAACTTCAACCTCAGGGAACTTGTGGTCTATTTACTTTAAAATATCCTTTTAATATAAGGTATTGACACAGTGCAACCTTGTTAAATTTTTTGTTCTGTCCGTAACATGAATCCGACCAACTTTGTTTTGACAACTTGGATCTACCTCCAAAAATCTTAGAAGTGCGCTTCTAATTTCAACACTAACCTTCTTCACTCTATGTACAACGAGATTGTGAAATTATAATTTGCGTAAGTAGAACGCTTTTGAAGTTGTCAGTTTCGGTAACTTATTATTATTTTATTCCAAATGTTCACTTTCGTGTTGGTCCTAGTAGGGATAAGGTCTTCTTGGCTTGTTCTGTCGGATTGTTCTCTTATACTACTAGAGCTAGAGCTTAACGGGCTTTCCGGAATGAAAACATTATCACTATCCGAAGAAAAGTCTTCGTAATTTTGGCTAGAGGGCACGTTCTTTAAGATGGTGCACACTTTTTCATTATCAGTAGAACGTAGATTCATCTAGGGAATCCTCAATAATATCTGAATCTGCGTCGTCTATAGGGCAAGGAGTGTTCATAGAACAGATTTCAAAACTTGTGTTCTGGCCGCTAGTTGAAGGCTCGCCTTTTTCATAACCGATATACGGTTTCACGATATACGGCATTCATATTGAGGATGTGACGCTGGCCATAATATTTCTGCAAGAGTGAATAAAAGCCTTAAGGAAGAAAGTGGCGAACACACAAGAAATGCTAACAAATTACGAGACAAATATGACTTTCCTCTTTACTCTTCGGTTTTTCTCCGATTATTCTGACAACAAAGCCTATTTTCATAATTTTTCAACCAAAATTGCCAAATAAAATAAGTTTCTTGTGAAAGAAAAATATTTCCAAAAACTTAAAATCTAATAAATAACTATATTTTAACTGTTAGCGTCTTCACTTTATATAAACAATAAAAAGTATACATTTTAGTGCGATAGCTATTCGTAGATCATTATATCCATTTCTAGTTTAGCAAGAAAACATAAATTATAACAGTAAAGATATAAAATATTATTAAACACTTATTTCGAACATTTTTTAGATTAAATCCGAGTTTTTTTCTATTATAGGGTGACCGACAGCAGCTTCCAGTGATAATTTTGCCCCTGCTTTGCCTCCTGCAACTGCGTTTTCACTTTGCCAACGTAAATTCACTATTATAAATAATATTTTTGTACACAACACACGCTACAATACACACTTTGTTAGAAGACTCGCGAGAATGTGACAATTTTATTGACAGAACGAAAATCAAAACAATTGACTGACGTGTACGAATGAAGGGTGTTATGTGACATACATTTACATGTATACCTTTAGGGGTATACATGTTCTGTGCATAACACCTTCATTCACGGATAAGTAACGTCGTGTCATTCAACTATCGTTTGCTGAGTAGAAGAAGGCGTTATGTTCGTACATATCACTTTATTCCACGACAAAAAAAAACAAAACTTTTATTTTATTTATCAAGAAGACGGTGATGTGAGCTCATACCTCTTTCATCCAGTACCATTTTCAAACTAAACTGAACATAACACCGTTATCGACTTTCTATTTTTAAAATTCGTCTTGAATCGATAGTTTTAGGGTATAAAATCATTTTATATCAACATGTCACTTCATCTATGCAAAAAAACACCAAAACCTGAAAATACGACATATCACCTTTATTCACTTACGTCTTCTTAAAAATTTCTTGGTACCGACGAATTACGGGATTTGTCTGTGCTGTTTTGGAGATCGTCATCTAAATAGTAACATAAAAACTCCATTCCCTAGAATTAATGCTTTGCCTTTATACGGTTACACATGAAGTAAAAACAATTTACGAAAGGCGCTACACCTGGCAGGCGGGTAAGCAAGCACAGTTTCTATTTTCAACATATTACTATGAAATCGCTGCCGCCCATCCCCGGGGTTGTTTCCTTCTGTCGCCTCTTACGACACTTACTGGATGACATGGAACGGTGGATACACTTACTCCATCACTACTCGGTTGTTCAGTATTATTATAAAGTTACTTAATAGCGAAATCGGTTATTAAATAATAGCTCATAATCACCCTCATACGATTGATAAATTTGATGACAGAAAACTTAAGCAATTTTGGTTTTTGATTATTTTATTTCCGAAATACATTTTAATATATTATAACATTCGAGTCATAGATAATTAATCTATATTATTCGTATATCCTAAATCACCAAAGATACGTCACTGTACATACTTTATTTATTCGTATAATTATATTTATGTTTTAACACGCAGTAGTTAATTTGCTATAACCTGAAACATGTTTCTTCCTACGGCGGTGTTCCTTTTATTAAGCCACGAGAAAGTCTTTTTTATAGCATTGGGTGACAAATGAACACACAGTCTCCACCAGATGGTAAGTGGATGCACATAGATTTATCCTTGATAACGTATTAAAATGTAGATGCGTTATCACCCCTGAAGACAAAGGTGGAATATCTCGTTTCCAGTAGAACGGGTCTCCAGTTCTCTACACTCACGATACAAAACACAGCGGCATTTAACTGCAATTTTACGTTGGTATTCTTGGTATTCTGTGAGAGCGTGCCCCGATCAAGCCGATCCATTCATGCTACAAACATAATAGCGTGGCTCTACCACGTAAAAATATTTTGTTTGTTTTAAGGGTGTGTGTGATGAAATGTGCGATTTTGTTAAGTTTTAATAACATTCGGTCAGGGAGGAGAAGGAACATCTTTCTGATAACAAATTATTTTTATTAAAATAAACTACGGGTGGTGACCCGCCTTCCTAGAGTGGCAATTACGGCAACATTCCCTTCCTATGAATTAATTTACAGGGGAGGCCTATGTTCAGCAGAGAACTTTGATAGACTATTGTGGATGGATGGATGATGTTCCCGACGTGAGCTGAAATAATAACGTTTTTCATTTAAGAGTCAACTATTATGGTTCGTGTCACTACATCTTACGAACAAGTTCTAGAAAATGATTTTGATTTTGCGCAATAAGTACGTTTCAGTAGCAGAAGTTCAAAATAGTAAAAAAATGAATGCAATACTGCCTTAAGTATTGCTTTCATTATTAATAAAATGTCTATTAAGTTTGTGAAATCGAATATTGTATTTATAAGAATACAATTACTGTGCCATGACTATTCACTGTAATTTCATTAAACTGCTCTATTGATAGCGTTAACTACTCCTTTAAATTTAACAAACTACCGAGTACTATTCATTAGGCAAATTTTCACCATAATTTCTGCGAACAATGTAAAACAATGCATCATCGCTGTATAACAAGTTGGTTAACTCAAACAATTACCATTTTACGCAGTGCACACGCAACACAATATCGGTTTTCCAGTTACTGAAAAAATCTACAATAATAATACAAATAATGATGGTGAACTTTGATACCGCCCACATCGTCAGCCGATATTTTTCCCTTTCCTCAACCCTCGGCCGTTTGGTCTACCCTGCCAAGAAAATCCGGCTGGTTTAGTTTTATTAATTAATTTTATTCTATATGTTTTAAAGATAATTTTTAAACCTAACCCAACGTGAACACTATAGGGAGACACAAAATAATAATAGTAAATGTAATTATTGTACACCATAAACGTAAATTATAAAAATAAAGAAAAATCAGAATAAAGGAAAAGGCAAATCGTAGTTGGCGACCTTATCGCTAAAAGCGATCTCTCTCAGCCAC
>DWHP01006089.1:0-11581 GCA_018247895.1 Parnassius honrathi | reverse complement strand
GATATAGAAAGAGAGAAAGAAAATGTACGCGCGCGCTGCTCTCGCTTATATCCCCCACTCAACTCCCGTTCGCCTCGCCCGATCACACTTTCCGTAACGCTTTCGTCACACGTTCGCCAGCTTACTCCCCAAGTCAAGTGTGCGTGAAGAAGTTTTACCTCAAATATATCATGTGCTGACACAATAAATACCGGGTTTATGGGTCATGAACGGAATTAGCCAAGAAAAATTTCTACAATCGTTATCGCTAATATCCTCATTCAAATTTCGATGTGCATGTGTTCGTAATGATTCTCCTCAAAACTCCTAAAATAGACCTATTTCAACGAAATTTATACGGCGTTCTTCCGGGATCACCTAGATGGTTCTTGACCTTAATAACGAATGGGAATAACGTAAGATTTCATCGTATACTCATTTGACTTACTGACTTAACGTTGACTATATTAATTTTCATATTTTTATTAGTACTATTAATGTCAATATTATTATAAAGAGTTCACTGCGACACCATGCGATTTCTGTTGCCCATTTGATAAGGAATTTTTGGTCTAATGGCGTCCATGAATGACACAAGCCATAGAAATTAGGGTTAACATAATAGTATAATAAACAATAATTATTTTTTACCATAAAAGAAAAAAATATAATGGTTATAGATGTCTGGTATTTTATACGTTTTCTTAGCGAAGACCGATACTTTGGTCAACTCAAGATCCACGAAATGGGTAACACATGTTTTCAATAATGTTACAACAGATGAAAAAAAAACAATGCATGTTTTAATATTGATCTCTTTATTTTTTGAAGTTTTACAAAAAGAAGCAATTGCAATATTTTAGTTATTAAATAAAACCATTTTTTGTAATTATTTAATTGATGGAACAACAAAGGTCAAGTATGGACATACCCCACAGTAATTAGGTGTCATTATTTTTAAAATGAATTTCTACGTTATATTTACGTATTACGTAAATTGAATGTTTTACAGATTGTTACTTGGAATATCGGCCAGTTGGCAAATGCACTAAAGCCTCTCTTGACGTCATCACAGCAAGTACATTTGTCGCATATTTTGAAGACTTTAGACTCCTACTGCAAGAATAAAATCTTGTAAGTTTTATTACATAATGAAATAATAAATATCTCCTTCGTCATCACAATTATATGCTCTTAAGTAGTCCATATTATGGCCCAGGACGGTGGTTTGTGGCAGTCCTTGGGGAAGGCCTATGTTCAGCAGTGTATTTGTGAAGGGCTGTAATGGTGATGATGAACCAGTTCATTGATGGACATAAGGCTCTCATAAGATGAAAAAAAGAAGAAGATATTAGTATTTTAGACATAGAAAACGCTTAACTGGTGAATTGATAATCGCAGAACAAGATAACCTATACCTTCAACGAAACTCAACCTCGCAAGGCTGAGCTTTTCCCCATTTATCTAAAATCGTTGCAACTTACTCGCATATCTATTAGATGATAGATTTTAGGCCGCTATAATATAAATATAAAGTATTCAAAATTACTTGAATTTATTTGGAGTACACTGAACTGGGTATAAATAGTATTCGAAATTTAAGAAAATTAATAAAACACGCCGAGGATATCCCATTTAATTTGTTTTAACGCATTATTTAATTCTATAAGGTTTTCTTCATTTTTCAGTGTGCGTTGGAGGGTTATGGTCTTTGTCCCCCACGAGGACTTGGGGGAAGATGTGTTTTTTCTGTTTGTTTGCTTTCATAGTTTGTTTGGTTTTTCCGTTTCTCGTTTAATTGCTATTGTTTATTGGGTATAGGTTTGTTTGTCAGAGAGTTTGATCTGGGTCTTGTTGCATCGAAGGCATGCATCCTGTTATTTTTAGCAAAGTTTAGGGTAAGTTGTTTTTTAGGTTGAGTTTTGGATGGTGACGGTGAGGTGGTTTGCTCCCTTTTCCTTTTTTCTGCGTTGAGTTCTTTGACTACTAGTTTGTCATAATTCAGAAAAGCTATATTTCCTTTCTCTCTCTCTTCTTTTAACCGTGGTAACAATGCTTTCCTTTTCTCCAAGACTTCCTTTGAGTAATCCTCTGATATATAAATGTTCTTTAGATTTTTCCTGTTCTTCATTATTTCATCTTTTTTCCATGCATTTATAAGAGAGCAAAGCACCGGTCTTGGTTTATTCTGAACTTTATTTTTTCCCAGTCTGTATAAATTGTTTATTTCAAAATGCTCCATAGTTATGTTTAGGTCTTCCTTCAGGATCCCCTTGATACTTTCAAATAGCTCCGAAATCGAGTTTTCTCCCTCTTCTAGCCCGAAAATAATAATGTTGTTACCTTTCTTGTCTCTTTTCAAAGTTTCTACCTCTTTCTCTAGATCGCTAACTTTTTGTTTTAATTGTTTATTCTCTTCAATAATAGGGTTAAGTTTTTCATCCATCCTATCCATTAAGTTTTTTGTAAGTGATTCGTTTAGCTCCGCTATTTGTTTCTGCATTTCTGATTTCATGTTGTTAAATAATAATTGAAATTGTTCCTCCATATTTATAGTACAAGTAGCGTAGAACGAAATGTACTATAAATCGTAGTTACTATTTTTCATGTACTTGCAACACTGGTGGTCACCCTATCATTCGCTCGCAGGTATACCAACTTAATGACCTGACGTAAGGTTAATTGACATTCATTCATTCATTGGCGGTATTGCCAACTTAGTACATTAACGTTAGGTTCGCTCTTTAAGGTAATGCCAACTTGACAGGGCGACGCATTTTGACAGAATGAGTTTCAAATGATGTGAAATGTTCTAACCTCAAATGTTATTTTGGATTTTATTCTGCACTATACTGGATAAATCTTGCTCGTAGCCCAGAGTTTTCTTGCTTTTGTGTTCACCGGAATGCCACTTTGTGATTTATAATAGTTTTGACGGCTAAGGCGGCTTCGAACTATTTATTTTACATGATTTGTTACGGATAGAATCACAGTGATGTTAATGTTCCAGAGACCGGAACCGGAAAAATATCTTCAATAGTCTTTATAATTAAATCGACGTGTTGTAAATCAGCTGCCAAATCGCATAGGAGAGATTGAAGTATTTTGCAGTGTCAGTATGTACGGAAATAACATTCCTAAGCAACATAAGCTTATAACAAAATCACTTGAAATTACTGATCTCAGAAAAGAATTAGCCTTTGACGTTGTTTCAAAATTAATGTTAGTGCTTAAGGGGTCTAGTATATCAACAATTGTTTTTCTTTAAACCTTAACAAGCTATCATGCTTTTCTATCCAGTGGATATCGCACATTGCCGTAAGGTTTTTGATTGTGTTTCAGGGAAGTTTTTTCAATACTATCTTTTGAACACTTGGTTCGTTTTGTCGAGGACTTGATAAAATTTCCAACTGATTTTATAATTCCCATAGTATTTTGAATTGGCTGTACCTGGCAAGAATGACTCCGAGCTAAATTCAATGAATGTGAGCTACAATGAACGTATAAGGCTTCTAGATGTGACTCACGAATTACTGCCAGCACATCTTTAAAACTTCCTTTCAGCGAAGAAGCTCCATCACATCCTTGTTCGACTAAATATTCGCAACCTACTCCCAAAGATTTTAATTCAGATAAAATTGTATTAGCCAAATAACTTCATTTTGTATTCTTAACTATTGCAAATGTTAAAAAATCTTCACGCAAGATAAATCTATTAACTTTTGGATCGTCATATCTTAGACAAATGGACATCTGTTCTTGTTGTGAAACATCAATAGTTTCGTCAACAAGTATTGAAAAAAAATTCGGACAACTTAATCCTTGCAAATTTCAACGTCATATTATCTGTGTGCTTTATTAGATTTGAGTCTCCACATCTGCTTCTCATCCGTGAGATAGCATGAAACTTTCCATCATTTGTTTCTGGCTCAGCATAATTGATTTTTACTGGACCTGAGTCGCACGTATCTCTCAGTGCCAAATCCTGACTTCCGGATTTTTATCCACATAATTTAATTGTTTCAATAATCGGAATGAGCCGTTTCCGATTGTCAGCTATTTGCGCTAGGTATCCGCTATCAATCTGACTTATTATATTCGGTTGAGATTTATTATACACCTTCATAAAATTATCAGCCAATAATACAGAAGCTTTGTGGTACAGGCTTTCACTGTGATGTTTGAAATCATGTACAGCATCTTTCCATTTAGTGAGCATCTGAGTAACCAAGGATTTCAACTGCTGATGAGAGCCTTTACCTGCGCTCTAATAAATATAATATCTCTGGCAAATAATACACAATATTTGCATAAAGCACCTTGTTGCCCTGTACTCGTGTAAAACAACCACAAGAACCGTTCAAACCATTGCATTGGAAATTTTTGCTTTCTTTTATCGTCACTTACTGGAAACTTGAATGGCTTTTCCGGCATCCATGGAGATTTCAACAATCTGTACCTTAAATGATCATCAATTTTGGTGTTTGATCCCGTATAATTAAATCACGCACACATCTAAAACATGCTGAGAAACATCATCTACAGTCCCAGGAATGGCAGCAGAAGTACCAGAACTACTTGTAGCAATATCACTGTAGAAAGCACTTGAACACTGATTTTCAGTAGAAGCTTCACTGCCAGAACCAGGTTCAGCTTTTTTAAATAAATATTTGAGTAATGTATTTTCTTGCGTCCTTTTTGCCATTTCAAATGTTAAACCGACGTGTGACAATTAAAAAAACAGCCAAGTATTAATTCCATTTGTAGTTTGTACACAAATATTTACTACGATAAAAATTTAAAAGAAAATGAATACGAGTAGTTAGTCTACTCTTAGGCATCACATCCTTCTAGTTCTAATTACAAAAATTACAACGCTACTTACTTTAATACTAATTCACAACACTATTATTTCACACACTGCACTATTACTTCGCTTATATCGCCTTAGTCGTATTGGATCACTTTCCAAGACAGAACCGCCTCCCCGTGACCGACGGCTCGCTTTTAATATTCCGCAGACGCGGCTCCACTAAACATCGAGAATAACCCGTCCCATTCTATGCTTATAGAATATTCCTGAAATGCAGTTCGAGCACGACCCCGAAGTTGCTTTGCTTGTGTAGCTGGCGTAGCACGTAGTTTCGCCGCTCCCTAATAGATGTCGCTGCGCCGCTATTTAAGTATCGTCGTACGAATACCAAGTGAGCATAAAGTCATACGTATATTGTCATATAGATTTTTTTGTAACGATTAACTATTATGTTGTGTAATATTATTTTTTTATTTCAGGGGGGGATCCATCCCCCTTGATCTCCCTCTCTGGCTATGGCTTTGATGACACCTATCACTTAAAGGTCAAAAAACTTTCCTAGCTTGGGTTTAGTTTTATTTTTCATTTGTTGGCAGGATGAGAAAAAATATAGATACGCAATTTCATTTATTTTGTTAGTGTAGGTACTTAGTTTTAGGTAGGAATTGGATTGTAATTTTCATTTCAATTTTTTTATTCAATATTCTAATTATTGATAGCGCTTGCTTAGTTACGGCAATATCTTATTTGTTGTATGGAAACCAAGTATTGGCTAGAGAAATTCAGAAGCAAATTAGGGATTACGTTACTGCAGTCATTTTGTTGTTTATTTACAAAATAAAACACAAGCGTACAGTTTGCCCTATTCATTTCTTGATTCGTTTATGGATCCGTTTATTTGTTCGTTCATTTGTTTGTCTAATTGACCGACTAACTGTTTTTATTCACATTAGTGTCTTTCTAAATCTTCGCGACAGTTTAATTTACAAATAAATCATCATCACTTAGACTAGCAAAAGTACTGATTCCACGCGAATGAAGTCGCGGGCACAGCTAGTATTAAATATCCTTCCTCGGTCGAGCCAACCTATTCGTGTCGGAGACGTAATTAATACAGCCTTTTTTTGTTTTTGTTTTGTATCTTCATAGCTAAGTAGTAACTCATTAATTGACTAAAAACATTTTTAAGTATCTGATAGCGCTTAAATAGAAGATCACAATGTCTTTAGCAAAACTGTTCTGCATTTATTTCGCATACTACTTACCTACCTACTAGGTACAAATTTCTGAATAAACAGCAATAGTTATAAATTCTGGGTTCGAATTTTATACAGACGAACGAATTTAACACGCAATTGTATATACCTGCCTATTATTTTGTGGCTTACAGCCGAATTGCAGATGCACCTAGGCTTAGCCAGCTAACTAGGTGCAGGTGATAAGTGTATCCACTCTTCGGTTTTTAGCATTAACATTAAAATTATTCACGAAACACTTTAGCGTAGAACTGTGAAATGTAACACATACTAATGACCGCCGACAATCATCATTAGCAAATTGATGTCCACTGTTGAATATGAAAGTTTGGAATAATGTGGATTTTTTTGACCTACATAACTGAGATCATGGCTCCTCTCATTATTGAGAGGCTTTTAAGATAAGGAAGTTTATACCGCGCTGCCCGAATGCGTGATGGCGGATTTCATGCTTGGAATATATTTTTCCATGTTTCACATTTTTCCTCTCGCTTTTCCGCAATCTGTAAGAGTGATTTCGTGAAAAGGGACAGAAGTCTGTAACAGGAAGCCAGTACCGGATGCGACTACTGTAAAGCTCACTCGATTTTTACTTTATTTCTCAGACGTAGGTTTCAACAAGTAAGCACACCAAGCAAGTGATAATTCAGCATTAAAGTATAAGTGCATAATATTCATTTGATTGTAAATCTGAATTCAGAATGTCAATCAAATAGAATTTGAGCAAAAGAGAGCCGTACGAGTGATTTATAACTTAAGTTGCTAAGTCCCTCAGATAAAATTTTAACGCGATAAACATAAGTATTAATAACTTTGGCATATCAATATATTTATGAAAATATAATGTATGTACATAAAAGCATGAATAGCTTTAATAAGAATAGGTATGTTCACACTTTAAACACTACGAACAAATACAGGCTTGTAATGCCAGTTACTAGACTCCACAGAATTAGTAATCGTTCATGGGGCAATGTACCCTTTACAAAAAAATCAGAAAATGTTCAAAGATTGTCAATAAACAAGTTTAAAAGTTTTATTAAACAAATAATATACAAAAAGGGTTATTATATTATCAAGGAATACATAAATATTCCATAAAATATATTCCCTGGGAATGAGGTGATCGCCACCACGCTGGTTCTGTTAAAATTCATTTAAAAATTGTACAAACAAAATTATTATTGTGAAGTGAAATATTTTTTGAAAAAAGTCCCGCTGTGTTTTTTGCTTGTTATTCCCATGATAGAAGTACTCGTATTTTCCGCACCAGTGGTAAATAAAAAATGCAGTATTATCTAATAATCAATATTGAATAAAAAATCACTCTATTCTATTGTAATCAGAAATTAAAATTGTATTTTATAATTTTATTTGTACCGGCGGGCATCGAACCCGGGTAGCTCTCGTACATTGAAACTCAAGAGAGCGCTAACTAATGAATTACCACGGCTTCTTACGGTTATTGCGACTATTGCAATAACTCCGATAGATGGTGCTAATCATCTTTCTATTTCGGATCGGGTCCGGTCGGTACCGAAGACAGGAAGCGACAGCAAAGGCGTGAAGTTAGTGGTACTGCGATACTTAATGATGAAAATATGAAGTATCAACGAGTTCCGTGGCGCAGTTGCTCAGCAAGAAGTTGCAGCGTCAGGGGCCGCGAGTTCGAATCCTGCACGGAACAAGTAATTGTATGACCTACAAATAATTGTTCCGGGTCTAGACGATCGTCCTTGAGAAGTTTATGTAAATAAATTGCCTCCACGATACAGGAAATAACCATGTGCAGGTAACGTTTTTAAACAGAAAAAAATGGCGTTAGACATATCTTAAAAAAAGCTGTAGAATTATCATTTAGTACATTAACATTCATATATTATTGAAAGTGCCATTGAGTCAAGCCGATCAGAAAGAGAGTTTTTAGATAATTCTACAGCTTTTTAAAGATATATCATCTTAAGAAAGCTGTAGAATTATCTAAAAACTCGGAAATATTTACATTGATTACATTTTAATTGATAAAAATTAAATTCATAATGCACAACACATATACGTACGTACCCACATTGCATTCCATTAGTCTTGATGTTCGATAAATTAGCATAACATCATGACGCGTCAACAATAACGACTTTAATCTGCAATTATAGAGGCTGCCGGGGTGTGAGATCCTGATTGACATCCCACAGGCAGTCCCTTATCGCGTTCGAAACGATACCTTGATCAATGACGCACATTATTAAACAGGAATACATTTAATGCAATCTCCAACCAATAATAAAATTAAGCAATGCCTCCATACAAGTGACTTCGCTTGAATTGTGATGGCGTTTTACATACATAAATTGCATATTGACAAACATCTAGTCCTGAAAGTATTATGAGAAGCCTGATCAAACACAAGTTCTGTTGTGTGAAAATCGAACCTGTGGCTCTTAAGACCGTACCTACGCACTTAACGGCCGCGTTACCGAGGTGTAATACATGAACATTAGAATGTAATAAATGATTTCAGTTCGTGACAACTGCCTGGAGTATGTGTAGGAAAAGCATTTTTTTAAGTAAGGGTAAAAAACGACCAGCAATCCACCTGTTGGTAAGCGAACGCTGTGGTCCATGGGCACTTACAGCCATGCTCCATAAGTGGGCTAAGATCTAATGCCTGGTCACCAGTAAATAGTTTCCCCAGTTCTCTACACTCTCTATACGACAAACAGCAGCATTAAGCTGCTATTTTACGCTGGAAGTCTGAGAGACCATGGTCCTACCGCGTTCTAGCTGACCCACTCCTGCTGCAGCCATAGTGTAGCTGCAGCGTAGCTCTACTACGTAATTTTTTTAAATCGTGCCGTCAATTGATAAAAAGAAAAAATACTATGTTTAATTTCAGAATACGAAACGAATGCATAAAAAGACTTTATTTTTTTACGAAAGAAATTGAAATTTTGTTCGGCAATTGTTAGAATATTTAAGTATTAACGCATTTCCAAGTCGAATATAATTCCTCTGTCCGGAAAAGAAACAACAGAAAAATTAAAGGTGTCCATTTTTTTTTGTCTTTTTCAAATTCTAATAATTCGTTTTATTTTATGTTCAAAATGAAAAGGAATAGTCACATAGGTAATTGAAGCAAGTTCTGTATTTATTTATTTTTTATACGACAGGATGTAAACGAGCATGAGGCTCACCTTATGGTAAGTATCAAGCGCCGCCCACGAAAAACTGCAACACCAGGGGAGTCGCAGATGCGTTGCGGGTTTTTAAAGAAATAGTATGCTCTTATATTGGTGGTGCATATGCTGGTGGTAGTCGAACTTGTAAATCGCACGGTGGTCTATCGCCAATAATCCAGATGATATGAATGGTATCGCGAGTTTTATGCGATGCACGATTGAAAGTGCCATTGAGTCAAGCCGATCGGAAAGAGCTCGGTTGCCGGGATCGAACCGCTCTGCGCTGGATGCGATGCAACTAGAAAGAGCTAGCACTAGAGATATCCGACCTAGAGATGAGAACAGTATTTCATCTGAGGCCAAACTTGCGTCTATAAATACTATCTATATATATCTATATATCTATATCTTTAAATATTGTCCCGCTCTCATCAAGCTTTTTAGAGGCCAGTTGGGCCTTATTCTTTCTAATAACAGACGGTTCCATACACATGATGGGCAAGGCAATCGCTGCAATTCTGTAGCTTTATAATGTAATTTAACGATCACAAATTAGAAGTATATTACATTTGATTCGAATTTTAAATCAGTAAAGAAGGATTTTTTTAAATTGTAATATTATTTATGACCTTACTGTTTATAGTGAGCATCGTAGAATATATGATATGTAATGAAGATATTAAATCAAAGGACCTGTTTTTGCAGTCCCGATTCATACAATATTTTCAATATCGAGTTTATAATAATATAAAATATTGTTTAATGTCATTTTGCGAATATTTTAATAACATCGTCTTCAGTTTTATTAAGCAGGTACATATATAATATCATTAAAACCTTTATATGAATTGAATAGCTATATGCTAATATGCTATCTGAAATGTTTTAGGTACTTGAATAAACGACCCAACTACTTTGTTTGAGATAAGATTTATTGAACGTGAAGCGACGCACACTGAGATTCATGAGATATGGTGGATTTTCAATTGTTTTATGCCAATACGACTACAGTATTGGCTCGGTAGCAATGAAAGGTCCAATTATACAAGCACATAACTACATCAATTCTGTTAAGTATGCCCTTCAAAGATCAATCATGCACGTTCAGCCCTTTGTGCGAGCTGCCCTGGGTGGTACGCTAAGTTAAATATTTATTTAGTCCGGATCTCACAATGGTAGCGCATTTTAATGTTGAATGCTTACATCTCACATTGCCTAAAACAATGGCCGAATTATTCTGTACTGTTGTTATATAAAATGGATTTGCCACAATCGCCAAAGCAGCTGCCCTTCGCAAGCTTGGGTAAAAAGTCTGGTGTAATTGAAATTGTTATCATTGCCGGAAGTCATGAGAACTTTTTGGGATTTTCCATAGTATCGACTTAAAAGTCTAATAAAATGAAATAGAGTTCTGGACTTACTATATCCATGGAATAAAATATCTAGAATCTCTAGATCTATATCTGGGCACAAAAAAGTCATTAGTGTTAACCTGTTTTTATCAGTAATTCACCCACGGTACCTACACGTGACGTCACCGTGACTGAAATTACTATGACTTTTTATCTTCTTCTTCATTATTATAACCAGGGCATATATATGTAGTACATGCCCTTATTAAACATTAATTTTGTCGATGAGCGTTTTTCGTGCTGAAGATTATTTTTTCCTAGTAGAACTGACGATTGTACGCTTTCCTGTAGTTATTTCCTGTAATTATTAACTCTGGATAGTTAATAGTATCGTTACCAATAATTGCAAGATAACACAGTTCTGTTATTTTGTTCGCTGGTATACAGAAAGTGATTGAACTTTTTTGCATTAACAATATACATATACATATGCAATAACAATTTCAGATCTACCGGCGGAGATCAAACTTGGTTTGCTGGTGTACTATGAAATGTACGAGGAAGCTCTTCTGAGTTATATGTAACGACTGTTATTCATACTGATAATATTATGGAGGTCTTTTACTTGCTATATCGCGTAAGTGAGATCGGATTTGATCCTGGTGTGACTCTTTTAGAACAAAATGAATGTTGTATGTTAAAATGTCTTAAAATGTTTAGTATAATACTAATAAATTCATCTACATGTCAGTTCTAAAAATATTTCTTAATAAATATTTTTAAAGCTGCAGGCATAAACCCGATAATTTATCCTTTTATAGTGTCGTATCATAAAGAGTGAAGTGTCGGAACAAAATGCTCGTGCCGTGGATATACTTGCGATAAGCTCATACGGCACAACAATTATACATGAACTCTATTAACATTAATGTTGTTAAACCAACTGGTGTGCTTTTTAATTATTACTGTCAGTAAATATATACGTATATTAACGCTATAATATAC
>DWHP01006088.1:0-11582 GCA_018247895.1 Parnassius honrathi | reverse complement strand
TTGCAATTAACAATTTCATTGGTGCCGGCGGGGATCGAACCCGGGTTACTCGCGTTCTGTTATATTTACAGCGAGTAATCATATTATATATAAAAGAAAATAACCTAAACTTAGTAACCCAACACGTATAATGTGATCATTACGATTGGCTCCATAAAAATATCGTTTAGCAACATTATTTGATGTATAAATACGCCATAAATTTAAAGACAGAAACAAGTTATTTCAAAATTTATTAACTTACAAATATATCCGGTTTAAGCAAAATAAATACTACGCATACATGTAATCCGACAGTGATATGACAAGGGGGTAGTAGACAAGCTTTTATAATTTGCCGTGTATTATCAGTTATTTTCGGTTGCCTGTATAAACTAAATTGATGTTTACATTTTTGTTATTAAAAAAAGTGCTCAAAAATTTCATAAAAATATTTTTCCGTGAATAATACTATTATTTACGGAATTTATCGCTTTTAATTACTACTTTTACTTATTTTAATTATCCCGAGGTTTCGGGTACTTTACAGCATCCATGGTCATGGAAGGGACTGATATTTTTGACGTCCCAATGTCGTAAGGCTACCTTCAGTTTTTGAATATTAAATTTTGGTCCGATTTACAATAAACGAGCTTATAGTATCATGCGGTCTTGCAGTGGTGTGCTTGGGTTTGGGTTTAATTTTGTTAATTATAGGCTCCCAAGCAGATGGCAGCACCCGCCCATCTTCTCTATTGAAATTTGGATGCCTTTTAATTGCAATAGCCTCGCGTATCATCCTTGGTAGGAATCGGTGTCTTTTTCCGAGGATTTGTGGTTTATCAAATCTAATGTAATGTTGGGGACTATCTTGAACATGTTCACAGACTGCAGACTTCCCGTGAGTGTTGGTGCTTCCGTCAGCTATATGTTCCTTTACGCGGATTTGTAAAAATCTTTTTGTTTGACCTATGTAAGAGAGATCACATTGACAATCCAGTTTGTACACACCTGCATCTTGTAGAGGAATATTACATTTGATGAATGGTAAAAATTGACTAATCTTCTTTAGTGGCTTATAGTATGTTTTAATGGACGCTCGCTTCAAGATGTAGCCAATCTTCTTCTAGTAATACTGGACAAAATTAATAATTTAAAACTGCAAATCGACTCTAAGTATACAGTGAATTATCAATCACTTCTGTCGGTTGAAGATATGCTGTGTCGCATAACAAGGACGGCAAAGCTCTTACAGTCTCCAGCCCAGAATGAAGCAAAACCAGAAATTCGGGTACGTCCACATGAATCACTTAGATTTTTGGTCCGATCTGTGCAAAGACGATTATTAAAAAGCTGAAGGTACTCCGGGTTAACTTTGACATTGGGACGTCAGTCACCTCAGTCCCCCGTGACCATGAGTGTTAGAAAGCACCTGAAACGTCGGGTATTAAAAATAGAATAAATATAACTCGATAAAATTCGTAAAAGTAGTTTTTATCAATGTGTAGTGTTCGCGTAAATATAAGAAATCATTAAGCTAGAAGAAAACAGCACGACACGATACAAACAACACGCCTCAAGAATATAATAATATATTACTTGAACACTGCCTCACATCTGCCCATCTATTGTGGAAGGAGGAGTTCTACAAGCAAATAGATAGTGTAACGATGGGCTCACCTGTATCTCCGACAGTTGCCAGTCGATAGTCGCCGACATATTCATGGAGGACTTTGAGGAGAAAACCGTTCTTACTGCTTCTGTAAATCCAAGGTTCTACAAGCAGTACGTAGACGACACTTTCACAATTTTGCCATCTGACAAAGTAACAGCATTTTTGGACCACCTTAACTCCATAAATTCTAAAATACGTTTCACAATGGAGTTAGAGGCAAATAATTATCTAGCCCTCCTTGATGTTTTAGTCATCCAAAATCCTGACAACACTGATGGTCACATTATGTATAGGAAAAAGACCCATACCAACCGGTGTCTAAATGGTGAATCTCATCATCATCCTTCACAGTTAGCTACTCGTACAATGGGTAAATATTTGTTTCAGAGAGCACAAGGGATCTGTGACAGAAAACATCTGGCCACCGAGCTACAGCACGTCAAGCAAGTATTGCAAGACAACAAACTTCAGGTCCCGCGCCTACGTCACAGTGAACAAGTGCAGTCGGCTACAGTAGAGCGCGTACTTGCTGTACTACCGTATGTCAGTGGAGTCACAAACAAGATTAGCTACATCTTGAAGCGAGCGTCCATTAAAACGTAATACAAGCCGTCGAAGAAGATCAGTCAATTTTTACCATCCATCAAATGTAATATTCCTCTAAAAGATGCGAGTGTGTACAAGCTGGATTGTCAATGTGGTCTCTCTTACATGGGTCAAACAAAAAGATTTTTATAAACCCACGTGAAGGAAATTATAGCTGACGTGAAGCACCGACGCTCCGGGAAGTCTGCAGTCTGCAAACAAGTGCAAGATTACATTAGATTTGATAAACTTTAAATCCACGCAAAAGAACACCGATTCCTGCCAAGGATGATACGCGAGGCTATTGAAATTAAAAAAACATCCATATTTCAGTAGAGGAGATGGATGGATGCTGTCATCTGCTTGGGTTCCTACAATTAACAAAATTAAACCCAAACCCAGGCATACCACTTCAAGACTTTATGATACTGTTACGAGCTTAGGGTTCATGACTATAAAACTGACGATTGAATTACCAAAATTGACACTTTAATTACTGAACATCAATTAAAAATTTATTCACACAAATAATTAATCGTACTGATCACTTTAGTTCACTTTATTTCACTCCAAAGCTTCACTCGTATCGCCAATTCAATTCTGCCCCGATCGCCACTCTCAGCGGCTTTAAATAGTCCTTTTCCGCCGAAACATCCAGAATGTTGCAGCTGATAGCAGTCCCGACCGTCTAAGTACAGAAAGTTCGAGAGTGGTCTTTCCTAGAAAAGCTTAATTGTTTTATTCGTCACTAGATGTCGCTGATGGACGAGTTCTAGAAATATCTTGACACTCCCATTTCTGATACTTGATACCAGGTGGCGCTAGTGCCATCAACTGTGGCGCGTCACAATACTATAAGCTCGTTTTGCGTAAATCTGACCAAAAATTAATATTCAAAAACTGAAGGTAGCCGGACTAACTATGACATTGGGATATCGAACATCTCAGTCCCTCCCGTGACCATGTGTGCTGTAAAGCACCCCAAACGACGGGAGTATAAAAATAATTAAAAGTACTAATTAAACGCGATAAAATCCGTAAATAATAGTTGTATTCAATGTGTAGTGTTTTCGTAAATTCAAGAAATTTTTTTTTGTGAATTTTATATTGGCATTCACAGAATAAACAAGAAAACATACAATTAAAATATCGATTTTATTCAAGGTGTAGCGTTTACGTAAATTTAAGAAATAATTTTTTCTGTGAATTTTATATTGGCATTCACTGAATAAACAAGAAAACATACAATCAAAGTATAACAGTAAATATGGATACTACAGCTACTTGCATTTACGTTATATTTAGAGATTTTTCTATACACAATATATATTTGTAATGATTATTTTTTAAAGGGTTGTGTACATTATAAATACGATGTTTTGTATCGTATTTACATTGTTGTATTGTTTAACAACTTCAAGGGCGTTATAAATTTTGAATGGACGTCATAAATTTTATCACGCTAAATAAAGGGAGTGTGATCATTTAGTAGCGGTGTATGAATATCTACTACGACACATCGTCTCGTATATTTGTTGCCGCTCGGCAGTTATGGCAACTATGGCAAATATCTAAAATATCTCCATAGTTTGGATATGTAATCAAAAATATCCAACTTATGGCAGTACTATTTATAGGATCATATGCAAATGGTAGCACCCATCTATATTCTTCATTGAAATTGAGATTTGTTTTCATATAGGGTCTTGATTTCAACAGCCTCGCGAATCTTTCTTGTTAGGACTGGGCTACGGCAAAGGTTAGTGATCTTTCAATCTGACGTAGAAGTTGATGTACGGGACAGGACAAGACTCACAGTCATTAGACTGTCTGGAGCGTCGATTCTTAATATCAGCTATGTGTTCATTAACGCGGGTTCTTATTGTCTTGCTTTTATTAATCTTTTTTGCATGCCTTTTTTTGATATTTTTTTGAAATTGAGAATCCAAAATTTTGTCACCTGAAATTTTATCTAACAATCTAATTGAAGATAAAAATTATATAAAAAGAAAATTGTTAGAAGGATGTATGATTGTTGAACATACTATTATTTTTTTACTCGGTTAATTGCTATTTTTACATTAAAAAATTGGTTTTAGTTGCATAAGGTGTTGATTTATGAAGTCCGCATGGCGAGGTAAACACTATATCTTTTGAAAATGTTAATTGTTCAACTAAATCTATTTTCTAATCTATTATTATATCGTGTGGTGAGCCGTGAAATGTAAATGGCTGTTTAATTTTGTTTTGATTCGTGAAAATAATTTTTTCAGTTGTAATTAGTTGCGCGGGGGTTCCCCTGTGAAGGGGAAGGGGGTCTGAAATGTGTTGCCACTTTTTCGGCCAATCAGCAGCGCACCCCACCGATATGGAAGTGGTAGAAGTGGCCTGTCCATATAAGGACACGCACTGTCGTCGGTCGCCCCCTCTCGCATCGTAGTTCACTCCGCTAGTTGTTATTGCACCTCTGTGGCTGTCGGCCACAGAACCGCTAGAAGTAACCGCCTCGCATAGTGCGAGTTGTTGTGGCGCACCGCCCTCTTCCAACATACCACCAGACCAGGAGCGTTAAGGACGGCACCGGAAGGAACTCCACCCCGGTAAGTGCGTTTTTCCTTTTCTGCCTTTCTTTTTTTTATTATTTGACTTGAGCCTTTTTTGTTTGTTTTTCCCGTCACATTTTCTATCCTACCAGCTCAAGTAGACCTCCACCTTGACACTGGTGAAATAGTAGACTTGGAAGAGCAAGTGCATCATTAAAGTCTGTCGCGT
The DNA here is from genome assembly GCA_018247895.1 of Parnassius honrathi. NCBI lineage: Eukaryota > Metazoa > Arthropoda > Insecta > Lepidoptera > Papilionidae > Parnassius > Parnassius honrathi. The sequence goes on along the minus strand of DWHP01006088.1, from coordinate 6,571 downwards.
GCCACGTCAGCCATCTTTTTTGCGGTATCAAGAAACCACACATACAGTCCACCTTGTAACATCTTGCATAATAGGGTCAAGGCCCGACTCCTCCAGTCGGACTTAAGAACCCCTAGGCCTGTCGCCCACCCATTTCTGGTCCATTAGAGTGGATTCGGAACTGACGTCCTGTGGCCTTATCGAGTTGAACTGCTGAACCAATTCCTTCGACAATGCACTTTAGTTTGTTAACATTAGATATATTTAACTTCGAATAGCATTACCAACGGTACGCCGTATTGTTGAATTTTAAAATTGAAAATAATTGAAATTTATCCGTAGGTTTATTCGCATAGGTAAATAGACGCTTATTTATTTAGTTTGTCCCGCTAGTTTTCTGTTTACCTAATTCCGCTATTCGTAATATTTATACAAATTACGCATTTTTAATTCTTCCCATTTTAATTTACCAAATTTTTTATTAATCGCTGCGATTCTGCTTCACGCTTCTAGAGAAGTGTCACCATTGAGGACGGAATTGAAGAACTACCACATTTCCACTCTATTTCAGAAGCTTCACTAATCAACTGTAGCATAAAGGAGTTTTCCAATTTATACCCCGTGTAGGAGAGGCACGTAGTACTAGCCAGAGAGGACTACTGTATTTCGATTGGAAATAACAGGGAACGATTTCTCTGTCTCCAGTTAGTAGTGGATGGTGTTGAGGCTTGAAATAAAACCCCTGATGTGTCAGTTTCAACGGATAGCGGGGCATGGGTTGCCTTTGTCTTATTGCTCCGCCTGACCCAAGCAGGTTTCATCTTGAGCCGAATTTCGTACCCTCCCCCCGGCAAAACGCAGAAGTAAGCTTCTAATTCACGCTGGCATTCTATAAGGTCGTGGTAACACCCCGGTTCGAGCCAGCCCATTATTGGCACCGGGAATGAGCCAACCTTGTAACTGACCTCATTATAGGTGAATCGATGATTATATCAAAATAGGTGACCGTGCAGGTGATTGGCTAGCCACGTATTACTTCTTTTACAACTTTTTAACTAAGCCCATAGCCTTAGTCCACATGTGGTCCAAATAGCACGCTCGTCTTTGGACTCTACCTAACCAGTTGGATTTTAATTTTTTTAACTAAATTTCAGACCATAAACAAGTTCACAATTATCAACTTATCTAATGTAATTACTGTACATTTTTATTATTGTGAACTCCGCAACGATAGTCACTAACTTAAGTATTTCAGTTTTTCAAAGACAGGTGAAGCTTGTTACAAAGTATACCTAGACATTGACAATATTTGGTTATTTTTAATTGAGAACTAAAGTTTACACACAGTATCAGAGATCATTACGTAACAATTGTTTTAGAGGCTCGAAAAACAGTTACTGTAGAATGGTAAAATAACAATTTTTTGCCACTTGTCTTGAAAAAAGTTCTGAAGAAACGATCTCGCAGTAGGATCCTCCTTGACCACGAGAACACCTCGTCACACACAGCCAAGCAAACAAACTACTGCGTCACCTGCCCAGTAGCCCAAACTTCGTACCTTGCGATTTTTATTTATTTCCGAAAATAACAGAAAAACTTCGAGGAAAACTTTCCAGTGGCAGAGGCAGTGGTTTTAAAACGCCGTCGAAGAGACCCCGTAAGGACGAGTGAGCAAAGTGCTCGGATGTAGCGATGTATTCATATAAATGGATAATATTTGAAAAGATATAATAAAACTGAACTTGCTAGTTTGTTCAGTTTTTGATTTTTTAAGAACTTTCAGTGTCCCCGCGTACAATGACTTTAGCTTATTTTGCTGCATATTCTATACTTTTCAAATAAAATCTCGTATACACATGAAGGTGAAAACACTGACCATGAATGTGTAGGAATTTGGATTTATTTGTTACAAAACTATGGATACGTGCAAAAACGCAGAAAACCCGGATACTTACAATTTCTACAGGGAGCAGTTAATGTAATACATAAACTGAAGAGATGAAATTACTGAATTGGTCAATGACGTCATAATCCTCGAACAGAAATTTATTGAACTTAGTGATTAAAATCCGTTCAGAATGCGATTCGTAATATAGATAAAAATGAAGAGAATCAGGGTAGTGCAGTGAAAAAAAATCTAGATTATTATGAATCAGAGACACAAGAAATGATCCAGATCATTGTCTACATTTACATGGAAGTAATTTGGATTTAGTACTAGAAGCCATTGTCTAACCAGCAGCATTGTGTAAACATTATATTACATTGAGCTTCGTTAGAATATTTAATTGTGATCAATTAAATATTCTAACGAAGTTCAATATAATATAATTTTGTATTACATGTAGTACATATTTTCACTCAAGTATCACCACCACCTTTTTATTATTTTGTTAGTGGTGGAGCTGGCGTAGCCAAAATTTTTTTAAGTAATGGTGTATGTCAAAATTAAATGCTTATGTTCAATAGAGTTCCGGGTATAAATCCCGACGATACTAGAATTTTACTATGTGCACATACGAGAAAAGCTACTTTTGGAATCAGTGGTCAAACTAGTATGTTCGAACTTCCGATAACCCAGTGTGGCCAACGTTCGAATAGTACCACCACCAATAGTATGCACCAATAGTACCGGCAGAAGGTATTACAATTCACAAGTCGCAAGGAATTGTGGTCCATATTTCTAAAACGTAAAAAAATCAATTTTGTATGTAGTTTGTACTTGAGCAACGTCATTGTTTGGAGTATTTTTAGTCGTGAATTCAGGTAGATTTAATCCCCCTTCTGAAATATCAGAATGGAGTGCTGTATAGAAATAAAAAGACTAGAGCAAAACAAACTGGTACCATATTTTAAATTTTTGCAAACACCTGTAGATAATGCAGTTTTAAATTATATTTCATAACGTGCAATAATAACACAGATATTTTTCAGATGTCATCAGATATCCTATTATTCACGCCTCTCGTAGATAGTCCAATTATATCTCATGCAAATTCAGGTTGGAGTTCTGTCGCATATGTACGTCGCAATCTTCGTGATGCCGTGACAGGTGGTTCATGTAAAAAATATTATTTAAATAACCCAGGCGATACAAACTTTCACTGTGATTCCTTGCGTTTTGGAACGTTTAGTGTCAGAGTGATAACTGTACCTAGGTCACCACAATGTCAAATTAATATTGCAATAGAATGCATAAATATAACTATATATGGCAGCAACCTATTGAAATATAACTATTGGTTGTACTCCATGTTCTCGTTTGATTGTTGTGGGAGACTTCAATATCGAATTTAGAATTAATCCCCAATATAGAATTTCCGCATATTTTTGATCCATGTACATGTTTCCGTTAATAAACAATAGCACTACACGAAGTAATACAACCATAAACAACATTTTTTTGAACTTCAATGTTCAATGTGGTACTATTCGTACCTTTTTCATTCAACATTTACAGATCTGGTTCAAATTTAATACTTTATTATTATTTTCGAACCAGAGTTCTAAATAGTGACTATAAAACTTTGTGAATAAATTAACTTTCATAAAAGAGTTTTTGCAAGGCTTCAGTTACAAAATAAATAAAGAATTACTAAAACGATTAAAATACCTTTGTCTTAAATTTATGCTCCTTAAGCTTTCGACATTGCAATGTTATTGATTTAATTTAGCAATAAAATACCATAATTTTACTTATATAACCATAGGTTTGTATGGAACCCTCGGTGCGCGAATCCGACTTGCACATGGCCGTATTTTCAATATACTATTATGATATTAATTCCCTTTTTATATTAAATGATTACTATTTTTGTGACCGGTATAAATAAATATGTTCTGATCTTTTTAAAAGGTAAATAATAGGTCGTTTATAATACTTATGGCGTGATCGTCTTAGTTAGGACACTTATTACATTGTGGTTGTTTAGTAACTTAGTTATTTTAGGTGTCTTTCGGAAGAATGTACATACAGTGCGTGTTTGCCAGTGATGACTTACGAAACTGAGACGTGGCCTTTCACTGTTAGCCGCATGAAGACGCTAAAGGTCGCTCAGTTAACTATGGAGAGAGCTATGCTCGGTGTTTCTCTGCGAAATAAACTTAGAAATGAAGACATCTGCAGTAGAACTAGAGTGACCAATGTAGCCAAACCGATTTGTAAGCTGAAGTGGAAATGGTCCGGCCATATAACTCGAAGGGCCAGCAACCGATGGGGAATAAAGGTTCTTGAGTGGCAGCCTCGTACCAGTAGTTGAAGTGTAGGGCGACCCCCCATAGATAAAGTGACGAACTATTAAGCCCTGCAGGAACTCAATGGATGCAGGTGGCTCAGGATCATGTTTTGTGACATTTGTTGGAGGATGCCCAAGTTCAACAGTGGACTTATAAAAGGCTGTATTGATGATGATGACCCAAACACTAATTAAATGCAAGTAATTAAATGGGATTTTGTTTAAATATTCGGTTAGTAAAAAACAACAGGTAAAAAATTATTTAGACAGTATAATATGTTTCGTCTACCGTCATAAAACCCCTCGCAATGACTGTTCAGGCATTATCTTAAAGATTATCAGAAAATAAGCAGATATTTGGTGAACTAAGTTAACTTAAAATCTTTATGTTAAAAAATAAATTATTCTGATACAAAATAATAATTTTGTATATAATTAATAAATTAGTCAGCAGGATCACAGATTTTATTAGGTTAGATTCGTTTTATTTTAATTTGCACAAATTGCTGTCGCGTTTATAAATGTTCAACTTAATCGATTACAACTAGAGATTGCATGCAAAAATAGAGCTTAGATGGAAATATCTCTCCGGGTCGCGTGGCATAGTGAACCGTTTAACAATGATGTATGTTTGTTATATTTCAGTTGGTCTAGTAATTATAGGTTCAACGTTTATATGGGGCTTAAAAATAAAAAAGAAAATATCAAGTGTGTCACTTATCTAGCATGCCGTAAAAGCGACTAATATGATATTGGGTTTGCGATTGTTACGGCAGTTGGTAATATCCATTTCAACAATTTTCCACTTGAACTTATATAACAATAGATTTTTTGGCAGACATGGTCCGAATAGCACGCTGTTATTTGGACTATACCCACCCCTCAGGGATGACAGGCGTGGCGTTTTATCCTTGTATATGTATGTTTCAAAACACGCCGAACGCCACGCTCTGCTCAACAGTAGTCACCGAATTTCCACGCTTTCCCCATATCAGTCAGACACTTCGATCAATATATGTGTTATTCGTACATAAACGTATTATACTCGTATTTCTAATGTAAGCTTTATTATATTATCAATTAATACTCATTGAAGATTTTTTTTAAATTAAATAAAACGTACTTTTTCGTTGAAATTTATAAATTATATTTCGTGATCCCAATTTTTATAGATAAATTGTATTACGTGTAACTTGGATTATTGTTATTATTTTTACGTGGTAGAGTCAAGCTGCAGCTATATTATGGTTGCAGCACGAATGGGATGGCTCGAACGGGTAAGGACCACGCTTTGAGAGAATACCAGTGTCAAATAGCAGCTTAATGCTCTTGCATTTCGTATGGTGAGGGTAGAGAAGCGGATACCCTTTTCAAAAGAAACGAGGCCTTTCATCTTAGTCTTCAGGGGTGGTGACGCATCTGCATTTTGATACTTAATCGAGGACAGATATAGATGTTTAAGGGCCAGAGCATCTACCTACCATCAAGTGGGCAGTATTCTCGTTTGCCACCCTCACTTTATAAAAAAATATATATTTTGTGTTAATTGGTGTATAGTCTCATTTTAAGGTCACACTGCAAGCCTAATGTGAAATTATTTCATATTTTGATACGACTCACAAAAGCCAACATTGAAATTTTAACGAAGTCGAGGGCTTAACAAAGTTTTAACTTTTGTTACTTTAGTGTTCATAGTAAGTTTGCGTCTGAAAGGAAATGCAGCTGATTAAGTGTCAGAGGGTCTAATTTTTATGAAGCGACGCTTTTGCAAAAGTGAAAGCAACCTAAGTTATCAATGTAACAAAAGTTATAGTTCTTTATAATTTATTATGATCTATTCATCCCATTATGTGTATCCCTATAGCTGTAGTAATGACTTTTCGTTATTATTGCGCATAGCAGGCACATTAGCGCTCGCTTAAGAAAACGTCTCGCATTTAGCACCTAACATATTTGAGATGTTTCAACCACTATTTTGCAGTCTCGATACTTACTGGAATGCACTTATTGACTGTAAGCGTATGAAATATCACAATTCACAGCGATAAATACTAAGGGAAAATCCACATACACACAATCCACATAGTTTTATATTTTTTTCTCATATAAAACAGCAAACCAGGGTTTTCTCAGTTCTATCAAGATATCAGAAAAAGTTAATATTTATCAACTGTTGATTAAGTTAAGTTTGGTATTTATGGGCGACAACATTCACTTATAGTAAAATATTAGGTTTTTAAAATTATTACGGTATTTATAGTGTTCTCGTCTCGTTTGGATTCATAAATACTTGTTAAATATATTAATTATATGCTACTAAAAGCATAAAAATATATTATGAAATTATTACTTAAAAT
>DWHP01006087.1:0-11582 GCA_018247895.1 Parnassius honrathi | reverse complement strand
GCCACAGCAACCACTTACCATCAGGTGGACTGTGTGCTCGTTTGTCACCCTGTCCTATAAAAAAAAAAAAAAAAAAACTGATTCTGCTCTTAGTTTTAACACAATCACAGGCGTCATGCAACAATTTCGGAGGAATATCTGGAAGTACTACTACTACTAGTATCAGCAATTGAAGATGCCAATCGTTCATGGTAATGGGAGGTCACTGTCTAGTTATGAACTTTAATCAGGCTGATGAAGAGACAAAAAAGAATGTTTATATTGATGCACTTACCATAGAATAATGTGCTTTATTATATTAGGAATAAAGTCCTAATAGTTTTGTATATTTTTATTTTAACCTCCGAAATTAATCATCACATATGTAGTGAGAAACATTGTAGTAGACGATCCTGCGTGACCAATTACAATGGCAAAAACATATTGTGTCAAACAGTAGAACATAAACTGAATAACTGAAGCTGTGATGATGGTCAAAGTGAGCAGGAGTATATAATTATCAGTATTGTTTATTTTCATTCATAGATAAAATCAACACTTGTCAAATTCTTCTTTATACTCGTAGCTTTTACGAACGTCAAAAGCTATAACAGTTCGTGAAAACAATGCCCTTTCGGAGAAGAACCTGCATAAAACTCTGAGAGTCCGTTTAATTTTTAAATGCCTTGTTACGACTTCATTTACAACATAGATCACGCCCGTCACGTAGAAGGGTAGACAGAGACTACGGATACCCATTTGGCACTGTCTTGACAAACCTCTCTCGCCTCATTTACATCCATATACTTAGGCATACATGCTCTTCTACTATAAATTCAATAATATTTCAAAGAAACTCTATTCCGCCATTTCAAATTACACAAAAATTAACCACTACGTTTTCGTAACTGTAAAGTTTAAGTCATCTGCTTATTGTTTTGATCATGAATGCATTTAAAGTGTGTAGTTTGTATTTGAAGTTTTTATGATGAGTGCGTGAGTCAGTGGTATTTTGCTTATATATAAATTTGTATAGATTTCTTTTGGTTATTGTAAGCCACTGTGGGAGCGTCTAAAAGTGCGCACATCACGCGCTCAGCCCTTATCTATCCTGGCACCGGAAATGTGATTTTTACGTCTTCGGGACGTGGTCGGGCGACGTGCGTCGACTCTAGATGTCACCACTTTATTTTTTTCAATCTTCCTGCTGTTGCATCATGAGGGACCAAACTTAAAGCTTAATGAAAGTGAACGAAAAAACTCTCGTTCATAAAAATCTACTGCGGTTCCCGCTGTAAGGAGGATTTCTGCATCTGGATAGCTTCTAGCTTTTGTTGAAACCATTTACAGAGTTATCTTAACTTGACGATATGGTCCATGTATCATCATGTATCTCAATGCGTGTTGGTGGACTTCATAGGTGCTCATAATATTTTTAGTTTTCAGTCATGCTGGCTTCCTCACAACGTTCCTTCACCGCCGATGATGTGGTAAATCAGCACATAAAATTGCAACCAACAAATTTTACTGGTGCCGACCGGGATCAAACTCGGGTTGCTTTGCTTACTAATACCTAAGCATTACATTACATGCAAACACACAGACGCTTACTTCAGGGGAGTCAAAGTATTTATATTTAACATTGGCCTCTACAAATCATAGTTTGAAAGTCAAAAAAGATAAGTCGTTGTCTTAGTAAGTCCTTTCGTCCGGAGTGAGAAGTGATCAAAATGTAAAGAGAAGCGGTTTCTTGCCGCTTTTTCAATCAAAAAGTTACAACAAAGTTACAATTTAGTGTTATTAAATATACTACATACACAATCAATCAAGAAAATCTAAGAAAGCTCATCACGTCCTAGCATTCATGAATTACGCTCTAAATTATAAAAACTGTTTTTCTTTTATTAGAATGCTTTTTACAGCTGCTCGAATTTATGCAAAGACTACTCAATATAATTACAAGAAATCTTATTATAAATTGTAAAACTTCTATCTAAAAATAAGTCACAAGCTTTATGCGTGGCTCGCTAACTGCTACATAACCTTCTAAGAAACAGATGGACGCCCCTGTTTAATAGGGGATAAGACAATAGTGAGACGTATAAAGGCCTTTATTTTCTGTTAATATGTTTATTATATATGTAAAGTTTTTTTATGGCAAGAATGAAAATGCATCGGATAACCGTAAAAAGTAGACAGTATCAAATAATCAAGATTTTGAATTTTTAGATTTTGCCGTCAACTTTGTAAATTTATGCAGTATCGTAACATCTAAAATTCAAACCGTGTTAGGTAAAATGAAGGTCTCAAGAATCATTTAAGATAAAATATAGCAAATATCGATTTTATTGATTTTAGCTATAATGTGTACTTATTTACTCTTTTAAAAGATAATTCTTTCAATGAATTAAAATAATGCACCGTGTGTGGATGTCGTATGAAGCGAGAGGGGAGAACAAATCAGTTAATGGACAGCAGCGTCTTTCTACAAACAATAAACAACAAAAAAACGAAAAGCTACGGCTGCCGACCAGCCCGCCAAGCGTGGCAACTATGGCAAATATCTCTTTGATAAGGCAATCTATAGGGTAGGCCTAAGTTCGTCAGTGATCTTTAATAGACCGCAACGGTATTTTTTTATTGAAGTAAAATGTAGGAAGACTTCAATGTTTTATTTTAGGTATGTTTTTTCTTATTTTGAAATCAATTGATACGTTTCATCGCACTTTCGTTTACACGTCAAGCCTCAGTCCAGCCACCCCCGCCCCGGGACAATGGGTGCTGTAAAAAACTCGAAATGTCGGGAAAAACAATAAATTAATCCATAAAATTAGTTTGATTCATTATTGAGTATTCGTATAAATATAAGAAATCGTAACATATTAAAACAACATGAAATAAATTATAAAGAATATACCGTAGTCGATAGACGATCTTACTCTGAAAACAATTTCTTTCAGACAAAATTTTTGAGCAAAGAACTTTTTGTTTACAACGAATGCCGAAGAGGGACGGTGTACATAAATTAGAAGATTAATTAAAAAATAGTATAAAAAAACAAAATGATGCCAGTTGGCGATACATATGACACATACAAATAAGGACAGAAAGTGTGATGGGAAATATTGGAGCTCCAAATAATAAGCTTTTTGTAGATTTTTAAAGAAAAAAGGAACTGACCACGTCGAATATATTATACGCGTCAAGAAGTTCCGCAAGCGTATAGCCGCCAAGTAGCTAAAACGTCCGTAATATAGTTTAATTTCTCACGAAGTGTGGAGACCAGGCGTCACGTCAAAACCTAGCACGGCGACGTCACGTAGCTGTCCACGCATCCGGCCCTCGACTCCCGGCACTGCTGCATTAAACTTATACTTTTATAATATCCTTGATGTATTATAGTTATGGTGAATAAGTACATATAATTGACTGCCTCGTTAATATAGTGTAGTCGCATCGGAATATGAGTGTGGGAATATTGGGGGGCACACAGAAATCTAAATAACCTTATTATTTAGATTTGTGTACTCGGGCACCATAATCGTGTCCTGCCCTGTGTTGAGACTAGCCGCCGTGATCGAAATTCGGTCTGAAGGACATTATTATTAAGCTACAGCAGGGTTGGCTTGATCAGGGAAGAACTGCATTTGCTTAGAATGCCAGCGTGAAATAGTAGTTTACTTCTGCTGTGTTTCGTATGGAGATTGTAGAGAACTGGAGACCCTTTTTACTGGAAACGAGGCATTCCATGTCAGTCACTTAGGGGTTACAACATATCTGCGTTTTGATTTTTAACTGTGGATTGATGTAGGTGTAAATATACTAGCATTAATTTAACATCAGGTGGAATGTATGCTCGTTTGTCCGTGAATTCTACTAAAAAGTCGATGACAAATTTAATTAATTTATCATGTTTTTATCTGTGCATCAAATCTTTACGATCCGTATCTACATTTGGAGTCTCGTAGACACCTATAGCCCGTCGTTTAGATATCATTAAATTCAAGAGCGCGTTACGCCAGCATCCCAGCATCCCATTATTTAGATGCGAATCGACGCGTCAATCATTGTTCATCTCGGACCCGAAATTCATCACCGATCAACAATCCGTGCAAGGAAAAAGCTACTGAGAACTCACTGACATTAAATGAATTTTTGAATGCAGCTTTCAGCGGCCAAGTGCCGTAGAAACAAGCTGAGGATAATATTTAATAGGTCCATAGGAATGAGGCAGTGAATGACGAAGGAGACATCAGCACATCGAGATGTATTTATTTAAATTTATTGTGATCGCTACTAAATAAACTGCCGTCGACACTCCATAATGCCATAGATTTCGATCAAGCAGCCAATGTGCGAGCTTGTTGAATAAAAACATGAATTATTTAAAATTTATGGCTTTACAAGAATATAATATATATTGTTATTGCAAACATTTTATTACATAGTATGTAAAAATGTAAATATTGTCCAAATAGCCAGGATAATTCAAGTCGTGAATAAAAAACCGTTACTGTACCTCATGTTTAAACTTTTTTATTCATGTAAAGGTCACCTGATAGAAAGTGGATGCAGGTACTCATAGACCAACACGGTATCTGAGATTATGAATCTAAATTCGTTTTTTAAATAATTTGAGTTGTCGCGTCTCGCGAATTCATGGGATGACATGAGGTAGTGGATTCTCTTACACTGCCCAGAGGGACCCGCTCTACGAATATCCTATTTATATTTATAAAAGTCAAAGAGGGACTTAGTACATATTTGTAAAAGTCAAATAGAGACTTTCAGCCTATTCACATCGATACAATTATAGCGTTAGTAAAAAGTTTCATTCAAGCCGGGCAGCCGGCAGCAAGGGCGAGGAGAACGCAGCGATAAATTTTGCGTAGAAATGTTGTAACGCGATGTCTCGCATAGCTTAGCAAGATGGCGGACGAGCGCGGCGCGCTCGCATGCGCACCGTACATAATTAATTGATTTGCTTTCTTTATCAATCAGATCTTTAGTTTTTTTGCGCGGCCGGAGCCCCTAACTGCCGGCCCGTGTCGACTCGCATTTCCACGTAATGCAATTCTAATGCGGACCCCAGGTGGCCGGCAAAAACTACCCCGCGTCAATGCTTGATACAATTCTCATGCGCGACATCTAACGACCGTCTGGCGTACTAACGAAGTTCTTGTTAGGTAACGCTTGTGTCGATTGTAATATGGTATTTTTGTGGTCAGTTGTTCAACATCACTACTGTTTACTTACCACTGGTGATACAAGTTATAGGTACGTTAGTCTCGTAGCTACTTCAGATGTCGTCGGATAATTATGGATGCCAACTGATTAATGGTTTCATCCTAGGTGGTAATTATTAATAAGGAAGTAAATAAAATCTAAACGCCTTTTAATAAAAAAACACTTTAGTAAAAAGTAAAAGCCGGCTTCAGAGAACTAAAAAGTATAAAGTAAATTCACTTTCTGAAGTGGCTGCAAAAACGACACATTGTATAGAAGAACTGTACTTATATTATGTTGTTACCTTAATAGACTATTAAAGTCCACTGCTGAATATAGACCTCCCTCATAGATTGCCTCATCGGGGGGGGGGGGGATATTTGCCATAGTGGCCACGCAAGGCTCGCAGGTTGGAAACCACAGATTTTTATTTTCAGTCGTCATTAGGAAGACGCTGTTGCTCTTTTCCTGGTGATGTTCTACACCGCCGTTACGAGGTAACACTATGTTGATTAATGTTTCGTTGATACTATGTTTTATTCTTTGTTCCGTTTTCCGTAGATCAAGGATCGCAGTAAAAAACTTATTCTCCTATTTCGCCAGCTTTAAGCTTGAAGCTTCAAGTGTGAAATTTTACCTCCGACTTTATACAAGACCACTCCTGAAGTACAACCTATTTAATAAAAAATATGTCATTAAAACGGTTCACAATTGACTAAGAAAAAGAACATACAAAAATAAAAACATGTAGTCAAATATATCATAACAGCATTCTGGGTGCATTAGCAAATAGATGGGTTTCTTTATTGCTGGGGCACTGGATTTGTCTACAAGCAACAGGCTCTCAGCCAGGCGCAAAATTAAATTAATTATTTCAGTTATAATATTCAGCGTCTGATTTAGAGTTCTAAGAGCTTTAGGTTGACCCTAAACGTGCGCCCCCCAGACTATCCTGCCTGTGCATGCCGAGTCCACGAACAACCTATCTAGATATTTATTAGGCTTGCAACGAATACTATATTCAGCCACACGCCGAATACCGAATTGTCTGCGGAACCTGACATTTTCTACGAGAAAAAAGGAGTAAACTACCACCTGAAAAATAGTATTTCTGCACCGTAATTATCCACAGTTAAATTTTAATTACGATAATTCAAGTGCAGTGCAACATTTATCAGAACTTTTTTTTATTTCTTTATAATAAGTAAGGTGATTATGTGCCTATGATTATGTTCTACTTTAATGATTACAAGAAATGTACATTTTTATAAAAAAAAATACGATATTTTTATTTTACGAATTATCTGACTACAACTAAGTTCAGTACTTGGCCGAATAGTAGCTAAATATTTGGTATTCGACCGAATAAGACAAAAGTACCCAAATAGGCCGAATTCCAGACAATAGCCGAATAATACTCGCTGCAAGTCTAAATCTATTTTTTATATGTTACTAAAGTACGATCAACGAGAAGCGATCCCAAATGCAATAACTGCATTGGTTTTATTTAAACCAATGCAGTTATTAGGAATAGCAGGGTTGCGTAACTTTTTGTTAGTTAGATTATATATTTAAGTAGACAAGTTTTAAAAAATGTCAACCAAAAAAATAGACTTTTATAAATTTTGTATTAATTTGAATTATTGCATAATGTTAGATTTAAATTAAATAACGAAAATAATAATAACGTTTCTGAATATCGTTTGCCTAACAAATGTGTGCCCAGTGTATGGTAACAGGCTAGCCCCTGTTACATAGAAACTTAAATATATCAGACAAAATGTGGGTGTTAATATCTCTTCCTTAATAATGCCTTAATTTTTCAAATTTAAACGTAGTATTGTTTCTAGCTACGAGCCTCTTTACATCAGCGTAAATCAACTCAATGGGGTCTAATTCACAATTATAAGAGGGAAATCTTAGTACCTCGACGCCGTATTTCTTTGCTAATTCACCTACGACGTATAATTGATATTGGTCCTTCACCATCTTTATTTTATTTAATAATTTTATTTTTATTTCTTTTTCATCGAAACTAATATTTTTGTCACGTAACCACTGCTGAATGTTAGCCTTCAACCATGTTGAGCTGGGTGTTTTTTCCCGTCGCCTTGAGTGGTAAGGCGCGTTATCCATGATGAAAACTGCATTCTCGCCTAATTTGGGCAATATCTTCTCAAACCAGCTTTTAAAATGTGCAGCATCCATTAATTCGTAATAATCTCTAGTGCCTTTGGATTTTCAAACACCCAGCCAGCGTCTTCCGCAAAATCATCCTCATTTCCAATGTGGACTACGATTAGTAGCCGGCTCTTTGAGGTAGGATTCTTCGCACCTGTACTCAGACCTTCTAAAAACGCTTGCCGTTTTGATTTTATTTCGGTATCAACCTAAGTTTTATGAACAGTGTGAAACATAGGCAATACTACAAATAATAATCTTACACAATCTTTCAGGCACAAATACTAGGTTTTGATTATGCACCGAGGGATTTCTACTGAAGATACAAACTTTCTGCGCACAAGTGTAACTTAAAAAAAAATGACTGACCTGCGTTCGCCAATGTTTCATCCATATAAAAAATACGCCGATGCTTCTCTCTGTACTTCTTAATTTTATGTAAGTATTTTCGTCGCCACAATACATTATCATCTCTATCTATCAGTGCGTTATTTCCTTGCCTCTTTATATACTTAAACTTTAAATTTTTTAATATTTTTTGAGAAGTAGTCCTTTTAAAATTTGTTAGAGTATCGTCTTCATTAATATCTGAAAGTACTTTTTTTACTATAGGAATTTAGCCTTTAATGATATATACAAACTTATACAAACTTAGTTTAATAACATTTTTGAACTTTGTGTATGACAAACTTTGTATAAAGAAAGCGTGTACTTTTTGCGTGCGGCTGATCTAGTAAAATCATCACTTTTGTCACGAAAAGTTGGTCTAAGTTTGGTGGTGACAGGAGAAGAAATATCGCCCTGTTCTTTATAGTCCTTGAGGATTCTATATACAGATGCAACGTCGATACCTAAAATACTAGCTGCTTTCCGCGCCATCTCTTTTCTGTATGGATATTTGTCATTAGGCCAAGTTTCTTTAACATATTTGTAGGTATTAATAACCATATTTTTTCATTCACAGTAAAACTGGTCACCTAAAATAAAAATTAAATTAAGATGATATACATACCTTACTTACATGCATCTATAATAAATTAAGAAAAATTTTAGTATTACAATTGCTGTTTTTTAAATAACTCTGTACTCTCCGAACCAAGAAGTTGCAATTAAAACTACTGAACAACATTCATATATATCCTGTTCCTATAAATGACCTTTCGTATCGCTGCTAGTTGGCCGTACTTTAGTTTTCTATTAGCAGCTTCGTCCACACTAAATCAAATCCTCCTGTGATAATAAGGTAGAAGACCTTTTCTCGGGTTAACGTCAGTCTATCTTCTTGCTTTATCCAAATCTGTTAAGCAGGCGTAAAAATGTAACATACAAACTGACTTCCATCGCATTTATAATATTAGTATAAGAAAAGGTATAGTTTTTTTATATAAGTATTTCAGTTGTAGTCTGTAGTAAAATTAGAGGTAGAGAACAGAGCTTAACAATTTAATATCTTTGAGTCTGACTGGCTACAAGCTACGATCTCAACAAAACACTTCCAAATAATTCATATTCTTATTTTTACAATCTATTTATTTTATCCAAAAACTTAGAAGTAAAGACCTGCTCTATGATTTACTGTAAACATATCAATAAGTGATGCTTGTACAGGCAAGCTCAGTGCCCCCTTAGCCTCCGCATCCTAGGCCTATTGGCTTATGTGTAAATCAGACCCTGATAATATTATTAACACTTAATTAGGGATAAGTTGTAATTGTTACTAATAACTATGGATGAGGAATCTGAGATAAATAATTTTTGATTTCATTTCATTTATTTAACCTCTTCCTTTAATAAAGACGGTTACGAATATGATGCAGTTCGATTGTTATTGTATGTTTTGTTAAGATTTCGTTTACCATGATTTGTATTATAATCGTTGGACCGTGAACAAATCCGTTGGATAAAGGCTCCCAACCTCAATGTGCTGATCGCAAGTGTTTCGGTTCTAGCCAGTAGAAGCTTAGTTAACATAACCTCTTCGTGGTACTTGTTTAAATTTTCTAGGTTAATTTGGTAGGATTATTTTTTCCGTCCGTCCGTCGTTTATTTGAGTCCGTCTGAGGAGGAAACACCCTCTCACCTTTATTTTTGCCGTCCAATAGCTGTGCTTGCACTGCTGTGTATTTGCTGTGCCGATCTGAAGGGTGTAGATAGCTAGTACAATTACAGTATAGAAAAGAATCATTTTATTGAATATAGATTACATGTACCTAATTCTTAATGTCGGTTATTTTCACTTTTACCACTGGTTCGGGAAAAAACCTCTGCCCTGGGAAGAACCAGCAAGACTGAGAGATTTCCTACCTCACAGAGAGAATGTCTGTGAGGTAGGAAATCTCTCAGTCCTCAGAGGTGCCGACGCATTTGTAACCTACGTTGTTTGAAGCTTTTTCGTTTGGATTTTATCGCGTTTAATTGCATAGAGTCCGTTAAAGTAGTTTTATTAAATGTGTTGTGTTTGGGAGATATAATAATTTAAGTTTTTAAAGTATATTTATCATTGACAGATCCGCGGCGCAGCGTCTAAGGAATGAGTTGCAGCATAATGATTTCTTAAATTTACGTGAACACTACACGTTGAATAAAACTCTAGTTACGGATTTTATCGTGGTCAATTAACTATTTAACTCATTTTTAATACCCGGCGTTTTGGGTGCTTTACAGTACCCATGGTCACGAGGGGGACAGAGATGTTTGATGTCCCAATGTCATAGTTAGCCCGGCTACCTTCTGCACGACCTCATTTCTTTATCTGTTTCCAACTGGCGACCCACCCTTCTACGTCCAGATAGGAACTGTTAATGTGGCGTTATTTTGATTCAAGATTAACGAAGGTCATTTATTTTATGAATTTTTGCTTTCTAGCTGTTCGTGACCTTTCCTTCTCCCTTCGAACTCGCCCGCGGACAGACAGACAGAAAAAATAAGATAAAATATTTTTATGTGTCAGTAGTAAAGCCTGATGGAAACCAGTTATTTCGACATTACAGGCTGACCCTTCAAATTTTATATATATGTATAAATATATTGATTGAGTTTTTTTTTTAAATATACCTAATTTAAAAATAAAACAGTACAGTAAAAATTCTTACACGTCTCCCAAAACAAAAGGTTGGGTACACAGCCAGAAATAGTACTGTAGCTCCGACCTTCGGGTCTAAGGCTCCGATCGAAGCAGGCGGGGGGCGCTGCGTCCACGCAAGCTGCTTGTGATTCTACGAGGAGTGCGCTGCGACGAGTTATTACCGAGAGCGGTAATTGAGATTCTGCGGGCGAGCGCGACGCAGCCGTATACGCGAGCAGCGCCGTGGATGTGGACGTCGGACGTGTGAACTCGGCTACTCAGCCGGCTCCCTGCCTAGATGCTATCTTCGCGGAATATGTCGCTAACTGTACCCACTGTCCGCTGCGGACGTCGCCGATACCCTCCCAATGATTACATCTACGATTTCTGTTGTCCGCGGATTCTTGTGTCACAAACAAATCAGTTCCGTGGTTACTAGTAAAACGGAATTGGACACCAAAGCTTTTTTTCGTCTCCTAATTATTACAGTTTTTTAACAGTTTAGACTTGTGTTTTCCCTTTTCGTTTAAGGAATCTCCATCGTTAAGCAATGTTTGATCTTCAAAATTATGACCGATAATTGGCCTCTCCTTCGAGAATATAATTTATTTTATTGTAATATTTTATTTTATACGGTAATTTTATTTTATATTGTATATACAGCTAATTAATATTTTAATTTTGGGTTATTTTTACTTTATGTTTTTCCCAATATCTTCAAGCGATTTTCAACGTTACGTAATGAGTGATTTCAATAATTTAACTGTTTTAATTTTAAAATTCACTCGTGGCATTATTGCTCTTTTTAGTTTGTTAATATATTTTATTTTAATATTACAATATTGTCACATGTCTCTCATTATTGGATTCATCGGTAAATGGGAATGTATCCATTGGAACTTAGAAGGCAATAAGTTTCGTTTTTATTACATCGGGGCGAACATACAGCGCATATTTTATCGATATTGATATTTTTGCGCCTCATAAATTATCAAATTAATCAATTACAATTAATATATTTTATTGCAAAATGGCTTTAAAAATATAGCAGTAAGTAAAGTAAAGTTAAAGCTTATATACGTCCCACTGCTGGGCACAGGCCTCCCCTCATTTCTGAGAGGGTTTTAGGGCA
>DWHP01006086.1:0-11582 GCA_018247895.1 Parnassius honrathi | reverse complement strand
TTATGCTAAAGTCGATTGAACTGATAAGAAAATATACTGTTTAAAATAAAAACAATTAACTACAGCTTAAAAGAAATTTTTTATTGCGTATTTTGGGTTAAATTTAATATACTAAGCCACACCAACACGCCATTGCACGTTTGGTGTGTCTATTTTTATCTAACCTTAGCGATGGTATTGTTTTCGCAACTTGTTTACGTGAAACAGATATATGTTTATTTAAAATATTTAGTAATTTCAAAGCTACGTCGTCACGGTTGGATAGTGGTTACACTTTTTTCGAAGCGCGGTAATGTGGTTTACTCCTCTAGTTTTGTATAACTCAATGATATCGACTATTTGAGATTAAATACTTAGATAGTCAATGGATTTAACTGGCTCAAGCCCGCACTTTGTGGCAATCGATGGTCTATGCGGAGGCCATAGGCCATTATGGCAGTAGGCTTGAGATGGGCTGTAGCGATATTTTTTATAGAATAAAAGATACAAACGAGCAGTCAGTCCATCTGATGGTAATTGGATTGTTGTGAATTGGACCCTTGATTAGGAATCAAAATGCAGATGCGTTGTCACCCCCGAGGACTAAGATGGAATGCCTTTTTTCAAGTAAAAAGTATCTCCGTTTCACTACACTCACCATACAAAACGCAGCAGCATTAAGCCGATATTTTACGCTGGTATTCTGTAAGAGCGTGGTCCTATCCCGGTCGTGGCAACCCATACGTGCTACAACCATAATATAGCTGCAGCATGACTACCACGTAAAAGATATATTGATATTTCTAACATTACATTGGGTGGAGCTGGTTAACTTTCACACAACACATTTGGTAAATCAATAGAAAGCCCATTTTGGCCTTGCGTAAAGACTAGTTGCGTCTGAATAAACAAGCAACAATAAACTAGTTTTATAACGTAAACTAATCCTTTTACTACCCAACTGTTTTCACTCAGCTCGTTGATGTTGCCCGCAAAACATAATCACTAAAGCTTTGGAAAAAATTGTTACTTTAACACATACACTGACCTAATTTAACATAATATTAATACTTTAAAAAAATTTTTAAACCGATTTCAAAGAACTAAAAGGAATAAAGGCAGGTTCAGTACATCGAATAATTTGAATCCCGCCTTTTTTGCTCTCTATATGTTCAAGTTTTTTTAACATCAGTTCGGCCATCGCGAAGATTAGCCAGGAGCCAGGACAGACAAACAGACGTACGTTTATTTATATGTATAGATTAAAATTCTAATTTTTTGACCTTTTTGAGTGGACCAAGTGACCAAGTAATAATACAAGCTCGAATGTAGTCTAACTAGTTACATTAAAAAGTATTTACCACAAGCCTAATATGTATTAGTAAATAGCATCGGCATATATATACATAGCGCACACATAATTTTAAATATTAACAAAATAACTTTAATTACGATAATTATTCAGCCGGTTTATTTTTTATCAAATTTTTATAAAGATTTTCTATATTTCTTCCAGAATTTATGCTTGTTCTGACAAAATAACAGTTTGCGAGAAACCAATTGCTAGTATTATAAACAAGTATTGTTCACTCACAGGCCGGTAATGGAAAGCTGCATCATTAATATTACTGTCTCTGCGCTAACAACTTTTTCTCCGACAGCCAGCTTCACCCGCACATGGCGCACCTTGCTAAACAACAAACAACGCTCCGACGAGGGTGTTAAGAACGGATACGGCATAATATGTGTTTCTCTAGGAATTTCTGTCACGCACCACCAACAGGTAGAATTTATTGTCGTATGCTGTTTTCGGACCAACACTACTTGAGATCTTTAAGAAGAGACTGCTCATTTCTTAAAGCAACAAACCTGCAATTCCTTTAGTGTTACGGATGTTTATAGAAAACAGTGTTTACTAACTACTAGATAAGCCGCAAGCTCGTGGGTCCCTCTCTTCCTTAATCCAGGTCCCACCACCTGGTGAGATTTAGATTTGACACAAAATATTTTTGACCGTGTATGCAAGTAGGGCCTATGTTCAGCAGTAGATCTGAGGTGAACAGAATAGAATAGAATAATTTTTTTATTCGATGTAGATTACAAATAATTCTTGTTGAAAGTCAATATTTTACTTTACCACTGGTTCGAAAACAAACCACTGTCCTGGGAAGAACCAGCAAGAAACGCAGCGGGACTTTTCTTTCAAATAAATTTTCGGGTCTCAAAATATTTACACAAATTTATTTTAGAAACAGCAGGAGGATAGTGATCCTCTTCTTCTTCTAGACGGTCCGACCCGACGAAGATTCTTAACAGTAGTCTATTTCTGTTTATCTACTTATAAATAAAATTGAAACGGTAAACGAACTTACAGTCCACCTGATGGTAAGTTGCTATTGCAGTCCATCGACACCTGCCATCAACTACAAACGAAGAACCATCAGCATAAAATAGCAGCTTAATACTACTGTGTTTCGTATGGTGAGTGTAAAGGACCGGAGACCCCTTTTACTGAAAACGAGGCATTTCATCTCAGTTTTCAGGGGTGATAACGCATCTGCGTTTTGTTTCTTAATCGAGGATAAATATAAATGTTTATGGGCCACAGCTTCCACTTACCATCAGGTGGACCGTGTACTCGTTTGTCAGCCTTGTTCTATAAAAAGAAGGTTTCACGTACGTTATTATTTCTGAGTACTGAGGTGGAATGCCTCACGGCCCGTAATTATAATGGCTCTCTATACTCTTCAGACCGGACCACAGCAGTACACGTAATGCTGCTTACCGTTACCGTTACCGTTACAGATCCAGATATTTGGCACAGTTGCCACGCTTGGCAGGCAGGTTGGTAGCCGCAGTTCGTTATTTTTAATCAACATTTGGAAGACACTGCTGCACTTCTCCTGATTTTTCCCCTGTCGCCTCTTGCGACACCTACGGGATGATATGGGGTAGTGGATAGTCTTACACCACCACTACGCGGCACTCGACACTTCTCTGCGTACTGCTGCTGGCGGAGGAAAAAGGTATGAGGAAGGGTACCTTCTAAGAACTTCTAGCCATAAAAAGAGTGCTATCACCTACTAAATATCACACCTTTTTCTTATTTTATCATGAGAAAAATTAAATAAAAACAAGATAAGGCAAGTTTGGAACAACTGACATCTTAATCGATTTGCGCTTGGACACAGAAACATAAAGTCTATTATTTAACAATAAAGAGCGCCGTTCATTTCGCACATCCTTCGATAGTTCAACGATAAAGGGGTTGCGAGGTCAATCGAGTGTAAACGACGCATTATCTAGTCAGATGATGGACTCTCACATGAGAAAGGAGACGTTGTCCGGCACTGGCTATATTTACTCGCCTGTGTTGACACGGCCCGTTTGAAATTGGTGTTACTTTCCTAATTATTTTAGGAATTTATTTTGTGGCAAGTCTATTTCAAATACATTTTAAAACTTTTTTTAAGGCGATTAATAAAAGAAAGGATAATGTGGGAGACTCACCTTAAACAGGTGGCTATTACAAAAATTAATAGTAAAATATTCGTACAAAACGAAGCACTATATTAAACATTCAAATTTATATGATTTGTTATACTAAACAAAAACAATCTATCGTACCTCTATTTCACTTAAATTTCTTTCTAATCATATTGACCTAGTGCAAAAAAACGAGAACATTTTTATATTCGATGCGTATTTTTATGCAATCGCGATATTGAAATAATAAGTTAATGCATGAGAAATATTAACTATTTTCGAGTAATTTTAAAGAAAAAAAAAACATTCTTGCCGTTATTGCATGTAACAAAATTATATGTTAACAATTCTCCAAGTGTCGTTATGTGTACGTACTATGGTGAAAATGTCATAATTCATTATATGCGAGAGCACTTTAAAAGTAATTTCTTTTATGAAAGCAGATTATTCTCAATGGACATTAAAATATGTAAAGAACCTCATGCGTGTCTGGAATGTGGTGAATTCTGCTGCCGAAGTGTTTGTCAAAAATACTCAAGTACCTTTCATATCATAATATATATAAATTACGTGTCACGTTACGTGGCACCTCCGATATGCGGAGGCCATTGGGCCGGAAAACCGAGCACTCAGAAGCACTAGCTTTCCCGACCCAAGCAGTGGATCTAGTCTCTGGGTCCCCCACCAACCAAGTTTCGGCCGCGGAGAGTAGAGAGTGCGGCGTCTCGCAATACTGATACTCCTCTCTCCCCGCGGCCCCACCACCACCGCATCAACAGTACGGCCCCGCCAGAGACGCGGAGGATAGAGTCAGTGGCGCATCACCATACCACCACTTCTCTTTTCCCTTGATTCCGCCTCAGCTGTAACGGTAGGGGGACACCACTCGTCAAGCCCACCTCAGGCCGGCCCTACACCTTGGGCCAGCCAAGTGTGTTCCTCTTTGTTCCCCACAGGTGACCAAGTCACGACTACTAAGTCTCCCTTCCACCACAAGGTGAGAAACCGTTCGGGTGAGGAGAACTTGCAAGCCTAGAGCCTACCTACAATTTACCCTATTATCCATGATGCGAAGTGCCTAAATATCGGTTTATGTCTGGAGTTTTGTTTTAACTCTCAACGTGTAAAGTTAACGTTATACGTGGTAGAGCCACGCTGCAGCTATATTATGGTTGTAGCACGAATGGGTCAGCTCGGCCGGGGGAGGACCACACTCTTACAGAATACCAGCGCAAAATAGCAGTTCAATGCTGCTGTGTTTCGTAACGTGAGTGTAGAGAACCGGAGACCCTTTTTAGCTGAAATCGATGCGTTCCATCTACGATAATTCATCAGTCATCGACTAAGATAGTCCTCAGGGGTAACAACGCATCTGCGTTTTGATTCTTAACCGAGTATAAATGTAGATGTCTATGGGCCACAGCATCCACTTACCATCAGGTAGACTGTGTGCTCGTTTGTCACCTTTAATCTATAAAAAGAAATCATCTTCTGTTATGAAAAAATTATTAGTTTTCATCGCTTTCGATTTCCGTTTACTCCATACTCGTACTAAGTGGTAAAACTTATACTAGGAGCCAAGACTTCCTTTCTATATAGAAGTACGTCTGCGTAGGCAATACCTATTTCTGCGCCAGTAGCAGTGCTGGAACTACTATTCCGGTCTGGTTGTTATGAAGTGCCCGTATAATCACAGGTTTATTTTAGTCCTCAGAGATAAGGCATCCGTTATTTTCTTAGTTTGAAGGTGGCTACAGATCTCCGTGGACTTCAATAGCCACTCACCAATAGGTGAACAGTAAGTGCGTTGGTTACTTCCATAGAAAATATATTATGTATGTATATAGTGTTCTTTGGTTACTTCAGTTGTATCATTAACCTAGTAAGGTATATTTAAAAAAAAACTTAAAATCACTTGTTCAAATACTACTTCATTCCTACTACTCTGTAAAGGAAGTTTGAGCGTGAACGACATAATATGAAAATTGCTCGTCCCCCATTCAACATCAGTTAACTAAGCGTACAACTCTTTTCAATGCGCTTAAATAGGTATTCTTGATCCGTCTATGTATTTGCGATTATGTATGTCACTAAAAAAGTGAGATAGTTCGGGAGGAATCAGCGCATGAGTACCGAAAACTATTCACTTCCATTTAAAAAAATGATATTTTCTTCAAATTGTCCCACGAAGACGAAGCGAAACTTTTAAGTTGTAAAAATTACAACTTAAAAGTTTCGCTTCGGACGTACAGTCTGACAGTTTTTTTTTAAATTCTCGCTATAGGATATTATTAACTCTTGTCTAAAGAAAATAAAAATATTTTCTTTATACAAGAGTTTTATATTTTATTCTTTGTCTTTATACATTTTTAATAAGTCAAAATTATCCGAACTCGGCATTTTTCAAACCATTTCAAATCTTTAGAAATTCATTACCCCGAAAATATTAACTTTATTGTAAAAAGACATATGACATTTAGTATAACAATTCCTTGCAATTGAAAAAAAAACGGATTAAACAATATTATCTCATAGCCATATATATACATTTATATCATCAGCAGGACAGTTTGAAAAGTATCGCATAAAAATTGAGTTGGAATAGTTTTCGGTATTCATGTCGTCATTCATGCCGATTCCTCCTGGACCAAATTTTTTAACTCTTATAATCCATAGAATACTATAATACATACATAATAGAACAAGAGAGTGGGCAGAGCCGAGCACCGTTGCATGCAAATTATTTAAAAAATGGCTAATTGTGCAATAATTACGTGTTGAAAGAACAGTGGGAAATGGAATTTAAATAAAGGAAACATATCCTACAACTAGTAATTCGAAACTATTAACCAAACAAAAATTATTTTTATTTGAAATGGCAAATACTGCAGAACGGCAATTTCATAGGTAAAGACGTATTATTTTTCTTTCACGCCCACCTGAAAATAAAACAAGCAAGACAAATTAAGAAACATTTTTTGGTTGGGCCAGGGCACGTGTAGTGTATCTACATATACTACACGTGCCCTGGTAATTATTTCGCAAATAAACTAGGTTAATGATATAAATTATTTGTAATATAAATAGTTACAAATTACAATATATGACCGCCGCGTGGAAGAAAGGACAAGCTGCGAGGTCTGTTGCCTACAGACGGAGTCATTTTAAAATTGGCTGACTCTTTGGGGATTCAAATCTCGGGTCGGGCCAAAATCAGTTATTGGGTCTTTCTGGCAAAAAATTCTCAGTAACAGCCCGGAGTTAAGAAGGTGGCGGTGTTTCAACCCCGTGCCACGGTAACCACATAAAGCCTGATCTCTCCCCGACAGATCGTGTTGGATTACCGCCCCATCAGACCATGAGAGTGAGGGAATAGAGAGTGCACCCGTGCTTGCACATATACTTGGGCACTATAATCCTGTCCTGCGTAGGCAGCCAGTCTACGTTGACACTGGTTTCCGTTATCAAAATTTGATCCGAAGGACATCTTAATTGGCCTATATACAACAAGAAAGGAGTTTTCATGATGAATTTTAAGGCCCATTTACACTCAGCCACTGCCACCGATCCTGTCGTTGCCAGAAATATTTCCCACCCAGCCTTCATTCTTCTTTATTGGTCGACTCGCAGCAATGACTGATATCAAGTTTCTAGGTGTGACAGCATTATGTCTGCTCTGTATAGGTAGGTACTACGTGCAATTTATAGTTTTTATCATGAGGATCCCATATTACCCGCTCAATTTCATAAAATTCTAAAAATTTAATTGTTTTATCATTACTAAATATCATTAAAACACAGGACAGATTAATAAACGAATTTCCGTCGTTCTTTTTCCGTCGAACTTCGGCGGCAAGTGAACGAGAATGTAAAAACTCGCTCCCACTCTCGCTGCCCGTCCCTTGACTTCCGCGTAAAAACCGACAATCGAGGGAGCGCCGGGCAGTGGCAGCGGCATGGGCAGTGACAGCGCGAGTACCTTATTTACATACTGCCCTGGCTACTTCTCTGCTCACTTCCCTGCCCAACAAGGCTGAGTGTAAATAGGGAATTACTGAAAACCTTCTCACAAAATTACGTCAAACATTCTCTGTAATCTTCCTTTTTTGGAAGCTCATGTCCCGCAAGACTGTAGACTGTTTATTTCTACAGTGATGAGGAGATGAAAAAACAATGGCAATGATAAAAAATAAGATCATGGCTACTATCTGAATGTTATGACAGTGATTTACGGATATTATGATTCGGAAAACAAACCGAGTGACCATACTCTATAAAGATAATGTAAAATTTTATGGTTTCTTGTTTTAATGTAAGGAATTGTTATCAAGGTTAATTGAATTAAATGTTATACAATAATACTCATTAAGTAGGTACCATTACTTTTTATTTCTTACTTTGCATGATAAAACCCGCAATAAGGATATCTTTTTTTTAAATAATAAATGTGATAAATGAGCAGACAGTCCACCGGATAATAAGTGGATGATATGGCACCGGTTCTAACGCGTCTTTTCCAGTACTCCTACTTCCTATGCGTAGTCCCGAAATCATAGAAGACTATTTTCGTCCACCTGATCCCTAAAAAAGGCGACTGCTCAGATCCGTCGAACTACAGGCCTATTGCCATCACCTCCTTGTTCTCCAAAATATTAGAATCCATTATAAACTGCCAACTAATGCGGTACCTTGAGGATCACCAGCTGATTAGTGACCGCCAATAAGGTTTTTGTCGGGGTCGGTCAACTGGTGATCTTCTGGTCTACCTAACTCATGGATGTGCAGAGGAGGGAGGCATTGGCCGTTAGTTTGGACATTGCGAAGGCCTTCGATCGGGTTTGGAGCCGACTCATTCGTGCAACATCTATAATATAGCTGCAGTATGGCTCTTTCTCGTAAAAAGACGCATCTGCAGAAGATCAAGAGTAACTGACGTAACGGTCCGCAGACCGAAGCGTCAATGGGTCAGCCATTTAATTCGACGAACGGACAATCGATGGGTAATAAGGTAAATCATTTCTACCTATATATTTAATTATATAATTAATTTTAGTTCTTAACATGTCTATTATAGTGGTTTAATTGCGGATATTTTCATTTAGAAGTCTATCACGCAGAGAAACTCAGAATGATCTGAGCTGAGCTTTGCAGCTCAATCCATAGCTAGCTGAGTGCACTTGACGGACATACGGCCAGTAATGAAGTACCACGTCTCAGATCCATGTTATAAGTTATAACCGACATTACGCATTAGTTACACTTTTGAATCGCAGTAACTGTTTGCTTCTTTAAGCGTAGTTTTAACGTAACTTAAACGTTTTGGTCTCGTATATAAAAAAACTATATTACACATTTTTCAATTATATAGTTTTCGAACCAAAATTTGTTATTAAAGCATGTATGTATTACTTATGGGCCATTCTTAATCGACTCATACAAAAGTTACGCAAATTCAATTGAATCAAAATGCATTTTTTTTGTAAAATGACACAAATTGGAACACGGTATAGTAATAGCGAAGTGGTAGAAGTAAAATGTGGCATGATAGTAAATGATAATAGACGTCACGTCAACGATGTCACCTTGTCAACAGTATTTAGGTTATAAGTAAACATCAGCCCAAAAAAATCATTATTTTGTGTTATAACACATCATTAATACATTACTAATATTAAAGAATAGTAATTATCATTGGTACACATTTATTTTTAGAATTTAGTTTCATCAGAATGTTTGTGGTAAATATCTTTTTTGTAGGCGCTTACACACTAATACAAGTTTCTTGATACACCAAGAAGTGTATGTCGTCTTATTCTATAGCAAAAATTCCGTTGGTACAATTGTATACATAACGATTTTAATTATTAATTAGTAAGTACTACTTACTACTTAGTACTTCGATACGATATTGAATTTGCCGTACAAGGTAATTTTTTCACCAGTTTAAAAGGATCTCCCAATCACCGGAACATTTACTAAATATAATCTTATAGTATTCACGAGACAAGGAGAGCAGTGGCTTCGTAAATTGGTCGTATTGGCCACTTGATCAAACAAATATGGACATTATTTAAGCAAACGTTATTTATTGTTAATAATGATTTCCATTACAATAAAATAAAGTATAACTCGAGCGTAAAAATTAAAGGATGTCACAATGCAATATAAAGTCTGCAAAATATTATAAAGATAAATAAAATGCGTGAAAATAAAATTGCGGTACAATTGATTTTCGAACTAGATGCAGACTAGAACTAGAGCTAGACTAGCTGTACCTATCATTCCGTTCCGAATTGTTTCTGGCTATGTCAAATTTTACATTGACTGTATTTTGTGACTGTGACATTCAAACATATGTATACTTATATAATCTATGTTTATACATATAAATGATATTGAAATAAATGTCTGTTACATTGAAATAGCTGCCCTTTATTGTAGTTCCGGAGTAGGGTCCGACCACCAGGATACGTCAGCGTGATGTGAAGGTAGTGTTGGTGTGTATGTGTAAGAAGATGTATCAGGTGTTAGCAGACTTCACCGAGGTAGACGGGCAAACCCGCTGTCGTTGCACTGCTTCAAAGGACGCCCTCACTTCCGCGCGCCGTACTCCAGTCTAACGTCACTTAGCACAAAACTATAGTCTAAGTTGATATACAGTCAAAGTTTAGAGTTCAATCGAACAAGCAAAATCACTTCGTACTATATCAAAATGCTACGCACATTCGAAGCTTCTAGACTATAATCTAAGTGATTCCGTGCGATATCAAAATGCCGCATAGGCAACTAGTCGACACAATTAATAAGAAGCGAAGTCAAATTAATCACGCGATCTCAAACAACGGCCTAGTCACGTATCTTAACGAAAATAAGCTAACATTACAGCGGCCGAGCGCTTTAACGAATCGACGCAACGGAACACGGGTGCCGTTTCAGCCGACTACAAAACAACAGGCGTCGCGCAGGCACGCTCAAAAGGGACTGCCCTAGCCTCGCTTACAGTAAGCCGGAGCGGGCAATTCTTTTGCCTCGCCCCCGCTATCAAACCGGTTCACCGCTCAAAATCGAGCGCAAACACTTTCAATATTTTCAAACGAATATATTACGTTTTATATGCCGTATGCTTATGTAATTTATCACTGGTTCGGAAAATACCTCTATCATGAGAAGGACAAGAAATCCAGCAGGACATTTAAAAAAAAAGAATAATTTACAAACATTTAACTTACACACAAATTAGCAACATCCAGTGCTTCATCTCAACCAAGCAAGGTCCACTGTTAAAGCGCAAGTTCGGCCTCACATTGAATACTGTTCTTGTCTCTGGGCTGAGGCACCCCATTGCCAGCTTATTTTCACTTCACCGCATCCAGCTCAGAGCAGTTCAAATCGTCGACGAGCAAGCTCTTTCTGATCGGTCCGATTCACTGGCACTGCGTAGGGATATTGCATCCCTTTGCATTTTCTATCGCATCAACTATGGGGAGTGCTCTGAGGAATTGTTTAGATTAATACCATACCAATTTTTATGAATGCACATCGCGATACCATCCTTACTATCTGGATGTTTGGTGGTCCTCCATAGTGAGTTTTACTATTAGTTTTCTTCCTCGTAAAAATTCTCTGGGAAATATTTTACCACTGGTGATTTTTCCGGACCGATACGACTAGGGACCTTCAAGAAAAGAGCTTACTCCTTTTTAAAAGGTCGGCAACGCACCTGCAATTCCCGTTGTGTTGCGGTTGTTCATGGACGATGGTATTCACTTACCTTGAGGTGAGCCGTATGATTGTTTGCCCCCTTTTCTATAAAAAAAAAAACCTAGTACGTTACCAAAACCGAAGAGGGCAAACAGTTAATC
Source organism: Parnassius honrathi (assembly GCA_018247895.1). Classification (NCBI taxonomy): domain Eukaryota; kingdom Metazoa; phylum Arthropoda; class Insecta; order Lepidoptera; family Papilionidae; genus Parnassius; species Parnassius honrathi. The sequence continues at coordinate 255 of DWHP01006086.1, read as the reverse complement.
ATTACATGCGAGATCACAGGTGTATTCAAAGATATAACGTTTCGGACGTTTGACCTTGGTGTATACTATGTCTTTCATCCAAGCGTCACTATTAGTGAGAAATGAAAAATAGACAGGCTAGGTGTGGATGAAGAAGTTTGCAAGCGTCCGTATGCAAAATATTACACAGAGATAGGTTTTTATTTATTTATTTATTTAAAACTTCATATACACAAGTGGTATATAGGCGGACTTAATGCCTAAGGCATTCTCTCC
>DWHP01006085.1:0-11582 GCA_018247895.1 Parnassius honrathi | reverse complement strand
TCAGCTGTGGTCTGTAACGGAACGGTAAGAAGAGTTTTAGAGTTTTGGCGGGAAATTGGCCGTCAGCGCATTACTGTTCCTGTATGAATTTAGATACGTGAAAGAGCTACGATTTTGTTTATTAAATGTTTGCGCAACATCAACATATTATTATAAAATAAATTCAAACAAATTATTACAAAGATGAATTCTTTGTAATACTAATTATACTGGCAAAAGTACAACCGTAATAGTCCACAAAAAAAAAGTTTAGTTATAATTCTTTTTTAAAAACAGTTGTCAAACTTCATGCCGATTTCCAGAAAAATCCGCCCGCATATTAATCGCACTTCTTACTAGCATTCCTAACAAAACCCGGTTACCCACAATAAACCAGAAGAGTCGCGCCGCACCCTAACAAATAAGCAGTTTCAAGTCTAACTCGAGCCTTGGCATAGTGATAAGCTAACCTGTTGATTTGTGGAAGCTATCGTATATACAACGACATCTATTGGTGATTTTTGAAAATATACACACTGACATATAATAATATACACAGAAAAGTCAATCATTTAAATGTGATGAAGTGAATAATGCTATGTCAAAATTAGTGCATTGGTCTAACGTTTATAATCTACATTTAAACGGCAATAAAACTAAATGTATTAAATTTACAACAGTAAATGTCAAAAATCGGAATACCAATATGTTTTTAAATGGGCAAGAACTGAGTTCTATTGAATCCTCTGTTTTTCTTGGCATCACTCTCGACGCTAAGCTTTAGTGGGACCCCGATATATCTAAAGTAGCAAGCAGACTAAGCTCCGCAGCTCACGCTGTAAAAAAGATTAGAGGTCTCACTAGTGTCGAGCTGTCGAGGCAGCTAGATTAGTTTATTTTAGTTGTTTCCGTTCCACAGCATAATCTCATAATATGGGATTTTGCTATGGGGAAATGCGGCTGATTTAGAAACTATTTTTGTTGTTCATAAGAGGGCCATAAGAGCTATTTACAACCGAGAGAGTCTCTTATAGAAAACTTTAAAGAAATTAATATATTAACTTTGGCCTCTCAGTATATCTACGACAATTTAATGTATGTTTACAAAAACAAAGGTAGTTTCAATAAAAAAAAAATTGAACGAAAGTGTTACTTTGTAAACACTACGAACAAACACAAGCTAGTGATACCAGTTACTCGACTCCATAGTGTCAGTAATTCATTCTTTGGACAATGTATACCCTATTACTTAACTGATATAAATGAATACATGGTTGATAATAAATAACTTCTGGGAATGAGATGGTCGCTTCCAAGCTGTTTTGTGCATTGTAAATTTTTTTTAAGAAGTCCCGCTGGGTTTCTTGCTGGTTTTTCCCAGGACTTTTCAGGAGGTTTTTATATACATAATATTTATATTATTTTATTTCCTCGTGTTTATTAACAGCCTGTTCCGTAGCTAAGCACGGGCCTTCGTTTATTTTTATGAAGGGTTTGAAAGAGAAAAAATTACACCACGCTACCCCACTCGTCTCCAGGTGCTGTAATATTATACAACGAAATATTAAATTATTAAATAAAAAAGAAATTAAATTTCTCAGTTTCATCACAATGTTTTTAACGCTGAGTCCGTGAGGAATTAGATCATAAAATTTCGATTGACAAATTTCGGAATCAAACTTATGTGATGAGTGTCCAGCCATTGATCTTGTATTAAAAAAGGCTGATGATGCCCGCTATAAGTACTTTTACAAAAACAGCCTGATTGCATTACTAAATAATTCCAATGCCTGAAATTCAAAATCTTAAATGTCGGTAACCCTTTGGTTAAGAAATTAATTTAAATCCTATATATGTATTACATTTCTGTGTAAATTCTAACGCCATCTATGTGAAGTATGTTGAACTACTTTCATGGTCGTTTTTGTTTACATCACATTGACGTACGCGCAGCGGTAGTGAATGAGCAAGTACGTCATAAGTTCAAGGTTCCGCCGCTAAGAGGCGCGGGAGCGTTGTGGTCGTGGCAATGAACTCCTTTAACCGGTTTTACGCTCATTATATTCCTATAAAAATGGATACAATTGTTATTGGGATTAAATATTAAAAATAATATGTGATTAAACGCAAAGTAATTTTCGGTCCACGTTAAAATGTCTGTTAACGTGTCAATAAATCCCTGTTAATGATATTTTTTATATTTTTATTGTTACATGCTTGTATGGTTCAAAAACCAATATATAAATAGGTTACTTACTATCATTTTAATATATAATTAAGCGATTGGATTTTCTATATATATTCCACCGATAATGTGGTTGCTTCCATTGTTAAGCTGGTTCCGGCCGCTGGCCGGCATTGCTTGTTTTATTGCACTACACTACAAAGATGGCGCAACAGTCATTCTATTAGAGATTTTGAGAATATAATTATATAGAATATTTTTATTCAATATTGATAATATTTTTTTAATGTAATTTATCAATTGTAAGTTTTACAATCATATGTTAAGTCTTGAATAATCTACGTGAACACAGGCGAAATCTTTCAAAACAGTTCCTTACTTGTTCCTTTTTTATTATTTTATTTAAAAATATATACTTACAATGTATTAAGCAGGTGTTTATATATTTATTTAGACCTAATATCAAAACTGCTTCAGCCTTAAATGCAATTACGGGAAAGAGCGAATAGTTTTATTATAAAGTACACTCTAAGATATTGTATTGTAAAAGCGTAGTCGTAGTTTCATGAATGGGTTTTACACATTGAATGGAATGAAGTTGTGTACGGGCCAAGGTTACAACGTCTTTAGTGTGCTGAGTTTGTTTTATTTCTTGTCGCGTCGACGAGATGGTGTGCGATAGGGTTGATTTTTTTGTTTGCAGTTTGAATCTTGGAAGTGATGAATGAGTTTTTAAATAGGTATATAATAACGAAAATAATTATTTTCTAAAGCCTTATGCAATTTTCATTTACATAACAATAATACACAATATTAAATTATTTTTATGTTATTTTTGCAGGATGTAGTTATTTATGAATTGGGATCAATGTTAATGAACTTTTTACACAAAGTGCCAAACGAGCACACAAATTCTTTATATACTTACGTATAGAAAAAAATTAAGAACGGGCTCCTATTACTGGCTAGTGCCCGTATAAGTCAACGCCGCATTGGGACGTTATTAGTGCTGAGTCAGATGAAGCTGTAAGAGCTGCATAGGCTTACAGCACTTAATCTCAGAAAATAGCTTAGCACATATATTAAGGTTCGGTTCCTTTACTCATGTGGCATTAGCGACCCTGTGCGCTTTATATGATTATAAGTGGTAGAGCCACGCTGCAGCTATATATTATAGTTATAGCACGAATGGGTTGGCTCGAGCGGGGCAGAACCACGCTCTCACAGAATACCAGCGTAAAATAGCAGCTCAATGCTCTGTTTTTCGTACAGTAAGTGTAAAGATCCAAAAAACCTTTTTTAGTGGAAATAAGGCATTCCATACTTGTTCTTATGGGTGACAACGTATCTGCGTTTTGATTCTTAATCGAGGATAAATGTAGATGTCTATGGGCCACAGCATCCACTTACCATGAGGTGAATTGAGTGCTCGTTTGTAACCCTTATTCCATAAACAAAAATTGATGCCTAGGACTGTCGTGGATATGGTCATTGACTATATACCATTACAGCTCATCGCTAGTCAACTGCTGAACAAAGGCCTCTCCCATATCTATCGTGCAAATGAGCACGTTAACTAGACACCTTCATCAATCGCTTCCATGTTTCATCAGGTCGTCACTCCAATTAGTTAAACACTGCGCTAGCCACACAGAAATCTAAATAATTTGCCTTCTTATTTAGATTTCTGTGGCTAGCCAGTACGAAGCTTTCAGAAACTTGCTTCACTATAATTTATATAGTTAATAGTTCTTAATTAGTAAACTATATGTCCAGCGCACCAGAGCTTCAAATCATTGACTACCCGACGCAACAACACAAACTGTTCATCTGTATTGCGACAGCGCACGCACTCCAGCTCACTGGCGATTGGCTGTGGCGTACTTTCAGAGATGTGTTGACTGAAATGAGAGGTGGGAACACGGATTCATTGCCTGAGGTAATTTTGTTTTTAGAATGTATTCATATTCTTCTTACTAGCCTGTAAATAGTTCTGAATTTTGTCCACTTCCGATATTAGTAAATGTATATAATAATTATATTATAAGAGGGAGTGATGTTGGAGCTCTCCATACATATAGAACAACTGATCTCCCCCACCTGCTTCGTATCGATGGAAACTAGATGTCATTTTTCGTCGATAATACAACTAGGTCCAAAACGGTTAAAATCCTTTATAGTTTTACTAGTCGGTAGGGCAACTTTGCTGCGCAGGAGTTCGTCTGAATAGGTTCCCCCCCTGACCTATTTCCGCCACTAAGCAGCTGTGTCTGCATTGCCGTATTCCGTCTGAAGTGTGTAGAGAGACAGTTTAATAACAGGATGTGAGGTAATCCATCTTAGAGATGACAACGCATTTCTAGTGTTTGCATGTTTGCATTGCAAGTTGATTGCAGGTGACCATGGGCTGGAGGTTCATTTACCACCAGATGGATTGTAGGTTCGTTTATCATTTCGGTTTTATAAACAAAAAATATATTACAACTATTATTTCTTCGACTTGAATAATCTTCCTTCTTTACCTTCTACTGCATCAACCCGTAAGTATCTACGTCGGCCCATAAGTATTTCATTGTTGAGAGGATTGGTCTAAATCACCATGCTTGGAAGGCGGATTGGATATCGCAGTTCCTTTAACATGTATCTTTGACGCTGCTCCTTGTCGCTGGTCTGGGTAGTCCGTGTCTGGCGTAAGCGTGATGGTTATACCGGTGCCGCGATATCTTTCTGGAATTTTCTCTCTTATGATACTTCAACCATCATTGTCATTATCACAGCCCTTTACAAGTCCACTGCTGAACATAGACCTCCCTCAAGGAATGCCACAAAGCACGTTCCTGAGCCCCCTGCATCCACTGACTTCCTGCGTGTCCTACCAAGTCGTCACTTTATCTAGTGAGGCGTCGCCCTACACTTCACCTACCGGTGCGGGGCTGCCACTCGAGAACCCTTTTTTCCCCATCCATATAATTTGTCATCCATATAATTTGAAGAACCGACAACCGGTTCTTCAAATTATATGGCTGACACTTAAAATGACGTAATGAATTTATTTACGACGTAACACACAATATGGCGCAATAGATTATGTTTTAGACAGCCCAAAGCTTTTTAATGCTGTTTCGTGTGATCATTGTAGAGAACCGGATACCCTTTTTATTGGTAAGAAGGTATTTCATCTTTATCCTCAGGTGTGATAACGTGTCTGCATTTTGATTCCTCATTGAAGATAGATATTAGATATCTGCTTGCCGCAGCGTCCACTTACAATTGGGAAGTCTGTGTGTTCGTTTGTTGTAAAAAAAGCATGGCGATCAAGTACATGTTAAAGGCAGAACACTCCGATCGGGATGGAAGTAGTAGTAAAGTCACTGATTGGCCACTTTTTATAGGATAGGGTGACAAACGAGCACACGGTCTACCTGATGGTATGTGGTTGCTATGGCCCGTCTATTCTCCGTCTAAAATGCAGATGCGTTGTCATCCGTAAGTACTAAGATGGAATGCCTCGTTTCCAGTAAAAAGCGTCTCCGGATCTCTACACTTACCATACGTACTTACATCTAACACAGCAGTGGTATTCTGTGAGAGCGCCTTTCCCTTTCATGCTACAACTATAATATAACTGCAGCATGGCTCTGCCACGTAAAAGCTCGTAATTCACCTGACATGAGTGACTTGAAAAGCGAATCTTTCCTATTATGGGATGACGTGCATTTCTTGTTTATGATAGGTTACTACCAGTACAGAGTGAAGACAATGATGACTTCCAAGAAATTCGTTTCTTTACAAACGTCAGGTGAATTGTTAGTTCACCATTTAAGTGGCTATTTCAGTCCAACGATACCTACATCCAACTTCATTTAAAGAAGGCTTCAGATGCGTGGTCACCACTGAGGACTTAGATGGAATGTTTTTCAGCCTGACTATCTATTTATTTTATATATCTCTATAATTATTCTGACTCTCTATATACATATAATACAGAAATGCACACACTGCAGCAGAAATAGATGCGAGGTTGATAGCTGCCCAGACGAACCTGAGACGAAAAAGAGTCCGACCAATTGAAGGTGAAAATTAAACAAATAAATTGTTGCTTCCAGCTTCACGCTTTATCGAGTTGCCTCAAAGCGATCAGCACTTCAGATTCCGCCGCGTACATCGAGCAGTGCCGCTTCGCTTGTGGCGGCCACGGTTACATGTTGTCCTCCAACTTGCCGTTGCTCTACTCCTTTGTTACTGCAACCAGGACGTACGAGGGTGATTACACGGTGTTACTGCTGCAGACGGCCAGGTGAACTATATACTAGATGGGAAATCCAAGACACAAACATAGTAAGCGAGGGATAGGTAAATGGTGTAGGTAGTAGTCTGCGAATCTAAACAGACATAAGGGATACCGAAAATATTATTGAAGTTAATAACTTTGAAAAAAGAATAATAGTTCTTTACCCAAGAAGGAGGTATTCAATTCGACCGTATGTTTTTTTTATGTGTATTACCTCATAATTTTTCTGGGTGAACAAGTTTTAATGATTCTCATTTTTATCTGATAGCTGGTGCTTCTCGTGCGGTCCCATATAAATTTAATCAAGATCTGACTTTTTTGAATTATCTTTAACAATGCGTATTTAATTGACTTCGAGTACATTGATTCGGTCGTATTGAAGTCGGTAATGTATAATGTTTAATTTTACTACTTGTTAATTATACAACAATTGTTTCTTTTGATTATGTCAGAACATTATTGGATTAATCGAAAGCTATATAAAAGATATTACAGAGCTAAATCTGTACACGCTTACAAAGAGATATTCACTCATTCGAGCTCATCCTAAAGTATCTTTTTTTAAGAATAAGGTTGACAAGCAAGCACACCGTCTACCTGATGGCAAGTGGATGCTGCGCTCCAGAGATATCTACATCTATAATTAATTAAAATCAAAATGCAAATATGTTGTGAAATACCTCGTTTCCAGTGGTCTTTGTCGGCAGGTCTGCCTCTCGTCTGAAGATCCGTCGAGCTGCGCGGATACCATACCATTACTTATGTGATACGTCAAACGATGGAGTATTTCATCACCTTTGCTAACGTGCCCATTGGTGGTAAGCCTCGCCCATGGTCTAAGGCCTATTGCGCCTGTGCTGAAAATCTCAAGCATATGGCGTATCTATCCTAGGTCGATGCTCAAGTTGGTTGTAAGAAGAGAGCTTTTAACCAAGCCGCCAAGTCCTGCAAAGGGGTATTACGGAAAGCCAAATTCGACCTAATTAAATTAATCAGTGCAAAATTCTCTGTCAAACCAACTGGTAGTAGAGCTTTTTGGTCTCTCGCCCAAGCGGTCGCAAAAAACTTCTGCCGGTATACACTGCCTCCGCTGGTAAAACCGGGTGGCTCACCGACGCGTGCGGTTAAAGAGAAAGCGGACTTATTCGCTTCTCTTTTTGCTTGCAATTCGCGTCTGGACATTAGCAACAGCGTAACACCTCAATTACCTCACAGCGCTATCTCTATGTTAGAGGTCCATGTTACCAACAAGGAGTTTGGACCTGATGGTATACCAGCTATAGTTCTAAAGATCTGTGCCCTGAGTTGTCTCCTGTATTGATGCACCTGTTCCTGTTACGCCACTCATTCAGGACTGAAATAGTTTCCAAATCTTGGAAGCTAGTCAATGTTCAGCATGTGCCTAAAAAGGTCAGCTGTGCTGACCCTGCTAACTAATAAATAATAACTAATTTGAATTAATTCCGTACTCTGTAAAATTATGGAACGTAGATTGAATGCCCGCCTCTAGGCATACCCAGGGCATAATGATCTCCTCAATGAATACGAATTTTGCCGAAATCGTTCAACTGATGACCTTCTAGCGAATACCACTCACACATGGTTAAGCACTTGGGAACAGAGAGGAAGTACTTGCTGTTTCCCTTCATGTCTCGAAGTCCTTTGACAGGGTTTGGCACGCTAGCCTTTTAGGCAAGCTTCCAGCGTATGGCTTATTAACTGTGTGAAGGACTTTCTGAGTGCACGATCTCCCCGAGTCGTCATCGATGGCAGCTCGTCTAGTCATATCGCTACAAACGCTGGAGTTCCTCAGGGCTCCGTTCTCTCCAAAACTCTCTTCCTGCTGCATATTAATGATCTGCTTATACCCGGTATCTATGAGTATGCAGCACAGTTGTGGAGATATACCAGTCAAATGCTCGGGCCGGAACTACGGTTGAGCGTACTAATCTCTCACTACAGGCGTTTTCCGAATGGAACGAAGCCAATCTTGTGAGATTCATCGCCTCCAAAACACGAGCGTGTCTTTTCACCGCTAAAAGGAGCCCGCTCACACTGGCAACTACTTTTCGAAATGTATCCTTAGAATACTAAAAACCGCCTACAGTTGTTAGGGGTTGAATTTTCTCTGAGCCTTTACTATGGGTGGTTCATTGAATCCAGGGCCAAAGCAGCCGCAAGGAAACAAGGTGTCCTTACAAGGGTAAGGCGTTACTTCACGCCGGGGCAGCTTTTTACATTATATAAAGCGCAAGTTCAGTCGTGCATGGAGTACTGCTGTAACATATGGGCTGGTGCTGCATAATGCCTGCAGCGTTGGGCTCATTGGTGACCTTCGTCTGGTTGAAACCAATCTTGGCAGTCTCAAGCACAAGAGCAGAGTAGCCAGCCTCTCAGTATTCTAAAGGATGCATTTTGGTGTGTGTCGATCTACAAGGCTTCTTTAATAGTTCCACCATATAACAAATGGTTCTGAACTCCTCTGGGCTTTGGGGGGTGAATCTAAACCCTTTCTCTACAGACGGGTATTAGGAGGGGGGCCTAACTTTCTGTTGTAAGCACCTCAAAAGCCTCGTCCAGTCCGGGAGGCACTCCGCAACGATAGGCGGATATCGTGCCTTTTCCACCTCCTTTTCCGCCTTAGGCCTTGGTATTTCTGGTGCTGTTGCCGGTTGGGCATAGGGCTATCAAGGGAATTTGTTCAACGTCCTGCGGAAGCCCCGACGGGTTGGAAGTGGGCACGGGTGATGAACGACCGGTAGATGCGGCTAGGGTAAGTGGTGTAGGGGAGTGTAGGGTAGGGTAAAGGGCGTAAGTGGTGGACTTCCAGCTGAAAGATTCCTCCCCTCATGTCATGAGCATGTCTTCTCGCCGACTTCTTCACCCGCTGCGGTTTGGGCGACGGTTCCTACTCGGCCGTGTACACAGTATCAATAATAATTTACCCTACATGTGGAGTAAAAATCTGTGGGTCCTATAACCTATTTTTATTGTTCCTGAACACTAATTTTTTGATTAAGTTATTTAACTTATTTATATATGTGAAGTAAAATAAAATCAGTGGTTTATTTTTTATTACTTCCATTCTGACAACCCTAGAAATCTATTCTTTATGTCGGCTTTTTCGACAACATCAAACGCGATGACTGAATGAATGTTCTTTTTAGGCTGTGCCGGAAACACAGCAGAAAAAAATCCTACCACCTACGAGTAGAAATTTAAAATGAAATGTATTAATTACTATAGTATTCAGTTCTTTGAAGTAGGCTTTTACTTTTATTAAAAAGTAAATTTTTTACACTTTTGAGTGTACCAAGGAATATCACAATGTTGTCTAAATAGTTGAATTAAAAATTTCATCTCCCATTTCGCCACCCCCAGTGGTACCCCTATTGTATAGCTTATTTGATAAAAAAGAATCATCAAAATCGAATCATAATTGAGGTCCTGTCCCGGATCCATACGACAGCCGGTCCAGGTCGAGCTGATCCATTCGCTTCGGTTCTGTTCTTTTTACTTTGCATTATATTAATTTTTAATAGTTTTAAATATTAGTTAAAACTAATTATTGCCAGGTTTTTAGTGAAAGCTTGGGAGCAAGTGGAGGCTGGAAAATCTGTAACACCAACGGTGTCTTACTTAACCCTAGCTGCTACCAAAGAAAAGGTGTTATGGAATGATTTCGCTGAAGGAATTATACGGTCCTTCCAAGCTGTTGCGGCAGGGTAATTCATTTTTTATTTATTTATTTATTTTGGATCCCGACAACAGCGCCACCTACCGAGTCCAAATATGAATCTAAACCATCTAGTGACCCATTCAAACACACACACACAAAAAAATTCATCAAAATCAAAAAGTAAACAAAAAAGTATTTGAGTTTTAGCGAACTAACGGACAGCAATTGATTTTTATATATAGAGACAGTAAAGCAACAAAAGTGGCTGATAGCAACATTATAGGTAGAGCCGAAGATTAGGCTAAGTGGCACCTTGAGAAAGGCCTATGTAAAGCAGTAGACTGCAGCAGGGTAATGATAATGTCGTTATGATAAAATTTACTGGTAATGTTGTTGATGGTTACTCTGCTTTCTTTTGAAAGTCACAACCCGTTTTTTTCATTTCCGTTTGTCGTCTCTTGTGACATCCACATAATGAGATGCCAATACAATATGAGGATTATAAAAATATTATTATTACCCAATAAGCAGAGATTTTGTTAGCACAAAGGCGACACCCTCCACTGATTTACAGCCTATAATGCAAGGTGATGTACCTCATACAGCTATATACAGGCTGCCTTTCATTTTTAAAATGGTTAAAAAGAATATTAGAGAACCAATTATCAGCTTATTTTATAATATTGCAATTGTTACTTATTTGTTTTAAATACTATTTACATTTTATGTCCTTCTTATACTTTTCTAAACACTTTTTCGCTATGTTCAAAATAGGCGTACTCGTATGCATCACATATGTCTTGATCAACTAAACGTAATGTTTTCTATATTTTTGTATAATAGTGATCTCCACTGCAGTGTCATATAGGTATGAATAAATTAGTAAGTTCCAACAATCAATTTACAATTTAAAATACGGTATCTACGTATTCAAAACATGTATATGATAAGTATATATATTTGGATTTCAGTAAAATCTCGGCGTGCGCTGAAACTATCAAGCGTCACATGAAAACGGGGATGTGTTATGAAGATGCATGGCAACTAACAACAGTGAGATTAGTAGCTGCCGCTGAGGTAATATTTGAAACAATACGTACATAAAAACGTACATAAACCCTCGCGCCTGTCACCCAGAGGGGTAGGCAGAGACTCCAGACTTCCATTTGGAACGATCCTGACACACCTCTCTCGCCTCCTTCACATCCATATACCTACGCGCACATGCTCGTCGGTTAAGGGTACTCCTAATTTGGCCCGTTTTCAATAAATTGCTAATTCGGTTGATAAATTTTCGGCTAGGTCCCTTTCCGACTCTGCCATTCACTTCTGCTACATAAATTTTTTTAATCTAGTCAAAACATCATCTTACAAACCACACTCTTCTCTTATCACACAATTTCTCACCCTGTCATTCAGATTCAGCCCTAACATACTCCTTAACGACC
>DWHP01006084.1:0-11582 GCA_018247895.1 Parnassius honrathi | reverse complement strand
CTACTACTGAGAAGTGATTCGCAACTTCTGCGAGAATACAATTACCCTCGTCAACGTTCAGCTCGGAAAAGTTGGCTGTCCACCTATCTTTTATGTAGATAGTGACTTCTCCTGCCCTGTTAATATACTTTTTAGAGTAAAATGATGTAAATCCTTGCAATAGGGGGACCGTCGCAAACTCATTAAGCCAGCACTCGCTGAAGACAACAGCGTCGAAATCAAGATCTAATCTTTTTAGGGTTACTAGGAAGTCTTCAAAGTTCTTACGCATGCTTCTTATGGTCATGCTTAAAATCCTAAATGAAAATCTAGACAGAACGTCTTTACAAGCCTCTGGGACGGTTATGTTGTGGCACTTTATCTGAGATGAATTATCTATAGCATCTAACAATTCTAGGGAAGCCATGGGAAGATTGCGTAAAATTTATTGGAGTATTTTGGCATTAAAGGGGAGAGTGCCATATAAACAGAAGAAGGGGTGTAAATAACCACGAAATTTGTTGAGGAATGTACCATGGGGGATAAGATGTGTAGGTGTGTAATGTGCGTGTGATTGCGCGCACATTTGTGAAAAGTTAAATTCAAAGTTATGTTAAGTAGTATATAAGATAAATGACGACCATATGGGCTACAAATTAGTGACAAAATATTAATGACTAGGCTCTTGAGGCTCAGGTAACGTTCACTGGGTGGTCGCCGTATCCGGTTTGGTTTAGATACAGAGCAGGCGGCTGAGATCATTGTCCGACCTAATACGGATTGCTGGGCTACCTTCCTTGACATCCCCTTTCCTAATAAATATGGATCCGTTACGCAGCCAACAAAACCTGTAGCCATGTTCGACGGTGAAAGCTCTCGCAGTACGAAATAACCGTCCATTTTTGCCAGTAAGACGCTCATTTACGTAGATCACATTTTCAAGCCCATGATTCAGAATGTCTTTACTCTTTAGGTTTTTTCTAGCTTTCGTGTGTTTAAGGAATTCCTCACGTTTAGCTCGATGGATGAAAGCAACCACCAAGGAACGCTAAAGTTTACGGTTCCCACTCACGTTAGTATTTATGTTTTGGTTTTTGGGACCAGCTCGGTGCGCATAATTCAAGTCCGTGTCCTGAAGCTCAATGTCCAGTTTAGCGGTGACAGTTAATACCAAGTGAGTTGGGTTTTCATTTGGTGTTTCTTCTAGACCCGGTATTTCCACAATCTGAGCTTGGCTGTTTAGACGAGACTGCAGATCAGGAACGGTGGCCTTAAGGACAATATTTTCTTTTTCAACGGACTCAAAAGACTTTATACGCCGATCATAGTCGGCCAGTTTGGTGTTCAAGGCGTCGAGACATTCGCGAAGGAGGGTGATGTCGTCTCTTATATCAATACTTATCTTGGATAACTTACAATCAAGCAGCGCGCCCAGCTGGTCGTGTGGTATTGCCACAGCGGGAGAGGTGGGGGTCGTAATAGAATTATTATCCACTTGGCTGTCATTTACCCACCCGTCGGAGGTTCCGTGAACTTCGTCACATGACATGTTCGCGCTAAACGACGAAGCTGCAATGGATTAAGAAGAGAGTTGTCTACGAACCGGTGTGTTGTCCTCCTTGCGTCGCGTGATCCGATTGCAGGAATGGCGTTTCCAATTCCTTTTTAAGGCTGGCAAATTTTCTTAATAATAAGCGGAGGATATGGTGTTGTATTGATTGTATGTATTGATTTGAAATAGTAATCTAGATGAATATTAGGGACGAAAAGCAGTCCTTTTCACACTGAACTGCGCTTAAATAAAATAGAATAAATATAACACCCTAATTCTTTAACTCTATTTCTTTGGGTAAACAGCTTAAAAGATCGAGGTCATAATTGTTTGAGAAATAATAATGAAATTCAATAATTAAGATTAACTAATATAAGTAAGTAATTCACGGCACAGTGCACTGGTTTATAATAGATTTGAAAAATTTTTATTTGATAAACGATGTTGTGTCTGGTCGTATATTTCATTTCATTGCTGCAAATTAACGCTAATCCATTTATATCCGGTGCCATACAAAGGATTTTCCCTTATAATGAAAATTCTGCCTTACGTACTTTCAAACTGTGTATATCTGCACAAATTTACTCGAAAAGGCATTAAACTTAGGAAAGGTCTATCTATTCTTTTACAGAATATGGAAAATAAACGAGCCCACAGTGTACCTGATGGTAAGTGGATGCTGTGGCCCGATTAAGAAGCAAAACCCAGATTCTTTGGCGCCCCTGAGGATGCACATGAAATGCTTCGTTTCAAGTAGAAAGTTTATCCGGTTCTCTAGACTCACCATACGGATCATAACTCGTTGAACTGCTACTTTTACACTGGTATTCTGTAAGAGCATGGCCCTTCCTCAATCAAGCCGACCCATTCGTGCTACAACCATAATAAAGTTGCAACATGGCTCTGACACTTGTAAGATTATTGTTAACTGTAGTAGTCTTTACTTTTAGTTTTTAGTTATATTCTATGACAACAGGCATCAAATTGATTAACGAATATTAGATTGACAAACTTACCCAGAGAAGAAATGAGATTTCCCCATACTTGATTCAGTTGGAAGATCATAAAAAACACTCCAAGGAAACGACTGAGCAAGGCTTCGGCTGGAATGTTAGAAATCTTGCTATGAGCCTCTGCAACCTAAAATATAAAGATTTTAAGTAATTACTGTGCACGGTAAATAGCGAACGGGTAATTGTTCTGTAGCTAAGGATCCAAGGTTTAAATACAGTTACACCTTGTGATGATGGCTATCCGTTGCGTTGAGGCGGGCCGCAGGGGTTCAGGCTCTAATCCCACAAGGAAAAACTTGTTACTCTAGATACTTGTATATGTGCAATTTGTTTATGTAAAAAGCCTCCACAAAACAGGAGAAAGTTCTGTGTGAAAAAAATCCTTGTGCGGAAAAAGCATTATAAAATAAGTATAAGATATATTACTTAGTGATTTTCGAAACAGGCTAAACTTTTAGTCGAACGTAACTCTGTCAACAATGTGGTCATCGACGCTTACTGAAAAACCTATAAAAATAAATTAAATCAACGCTAAATCATGGGAAAGTCACGTAACTTTAAGGTCAAATAAGTTATTTGCAGTCGTTTTACATTGCTGTTTATCGTCAGTGGGTGAACAGTCTCTCTAAAATCTTAAAGCTTAAATCCAAAAACTCATATATATTCTTTCATAAACAAATCTTTTCCTGAACATGATTTCATATGTTATTGTCCATTATTTAATTATGTTTTACACGAGCATACGGCTCACCTGATGGTAAGTGATTACGGCCCCCCATGAGGAACTGCAACACCAGGGGAATTGCAGATGCGTTGTCGGCCTTTTAAAAACGAGTAGACTCTTTCCTTGAAGGTCCCTAAGTCATATCGGACCGGAAAAATCTCAAGTGGTAGTCGATTCCACAAGGAAGTTGTGCGAGGAAAAAAGTTCTTTTAAATCGCACGGTGGTGGACCGCCAGTCATCCAAATGGTATGGATAATATCGTGATTTTTGTCGCGATGTGCGATGGTGAAATTGTGCGGCTGGAATTATTCCGAACAATTCCTCAGAGGACTCCCCGTAGTAGATGCGATAAAATACGCAAAGAGATGCAACATCTCTTCGGGGTGCCAGTGAGTCAAGCCGATCAGAAAGAGCTCGGTCGCCGAAGATTCGAACGGTTTTGTACTGGATGCGATCAAATGGAAGAAGCTGGCACTGGGGAGCCCCGGGCCACCTGCCCCTTGTAAAGTTGCAGGCGGTGAGCCGGCGTGAAAGCTTGGCTGCTGAGCACGCCAAGCTTTTTAGAGGCCATTTCGGCCTTCTCTTCCAGGTGACCACGAAACTGTACTTCACTCGATATGTCGACACTGAGGATTCCAATACTGGCGGAGGCAACAAGGGGAGTGCCTTGAAACTGAGGAGATACAACGAAGGGGTTTTTTTAGCGGTTTCGACTTCAGACACAAGTTTGTCCCGGTACTCTGCGACGTTTTCCCGAGAAAAATTTGTACGGCCGGTGTATAAAGCATCACCAGCGCTGTCGTCTGTAAAGCAATTAATGTTACCGGTTTGCAACATGTCATTGATATGCAGAAGAAATAGCAACGATGATAGCACGCAGCCTTGTGGAACACCAGCGTTAATGGGCTTGTAATCGGAGCATGCACCGTTTACTACGACCCTGATGCTCTGATCAGCAAGAAAACCGGTCATCCAATTGCACAATTTCTCGGGAAGCCCATAGGAAGGAAGCCTCGTAAGAAGTGCTTTGTGCCAAACCCGATCGAAGGCCTTCGCTATGTCGAAACTAACGGCCAATGGACTCTACTGCGTTCGCCTATTTATGAGTTAGGTAACCCAGAAGATCACCAGCTGAGCGACCGAGACGGAAACCGTACTGGCGGTCACTAATCGGCTGGTGATATTCAAGTTACCGCATGAGCTGGCTGTTAATAATGGATACCATTATTTTGAAGAACAAGGAGGTGATGGCGATAGGCCTATAGTTGGACGGATCAGAGCGGTTACCTTTTTTAGGGATCGGGAGTACGAGCGCTGTCTTCCATGATTTGAGACTGGGACTACGCTGAAGGAGTACGAGTACCGGTAAAGACGCGTTAAACCGGTGCCAACTCCAGAGCACACGTCTTCAGCACTATAGGAGGGACGCCATTCGGCCCACTCGACTTGTCGATGTCCAGGGCATCCTGCATGGACACACACTCCGCGGGATGGTCGGCGGTGTGTTCTCCCCGTCATTAAGAATCGACTTGGACGCAAAGAGAGAGCCCAGCAGATCGGCTTTGTCCTTTGCGGCATGGGCCAGTGAGTCATCAACCCTGTGAAGAGATGGTAGAGATGGCTGACAGAAGTTCCCTTGGACAGTCTTGGCGAGAGACTAGATGCACGTGTTCCCAAAGGAAGACGAACAAGTTTCTCGCCAATTCTACCAATGTGCTCCGACTTTGCCTTGACAATGACACTTTTAATGGACCTGGAGGCAGAATTGTACTTCTTTTTAAGGGCGCTGGTGTTTGCATCCGTCCACGCGCGAGCCCATGCCTGGTAGCACTCCTGCTTATGATGTAGTGCAATTTTGCAGGAGCGACCTAACCAAGGCTGCGTTCTGCCTCCGATAGGTACCACAGATGATGGAATAAAAAGTTCCATTCCCTGTAGCACCACATTAGAGACAGAATTAGCAACAACGCTGGGATCATCCGGCGAGAAGCAAACCCGCCCCCAAGGGTACGATGCAAAAAAAGATCGTACCCCGTCCCAGTCTGCTGACCTATAATGCGAAACACTGCAGCAATCTGTAGTATGCAACCGCGATGAGTGCGTACTCTGGATCAGACAATGTTCCAAGGAGCCAAGACGACCATCGACGGAGATCCAATATCCGTCCGAATGAGAGGTCAGCTGAACGTCCAACAGGGAAGGTACATGATCTTCCACATCTGGGATCCGCGTAGGCGAGGTAACCAGTTGTGTCAGACCATATGCCAAAGCAAAGTAATAAACAGATCTATCCGCATGATCGGTTAAACAAGAACTAAGATATTCAGCTGATGGGCGTTAAAATCACCAAGTATCACGATCTTTGTGGATGGGACCTGTTGCAGCACGGAGTCTGCAGCCATCCGTACGTGGTCGATGAGTCGGTCTGTGTCGGCATTACCACTATGGGACCTATATAAGCACCCTTAGACGCGGGGATGGTCGTCGCTGTCTACGCGTAGCCAAATGATGGACAGGTCCGAACCTTCAAGGCTGCCGAGGCGTCGAAAACGGATGTCCTCTCTGACGTACACGCAAACCCCAGCCCGTGGCACAAAAGTGTTCTTATCTGTACCCCAGGTAGGAAAAATATGAAGTGTCATCCGGAGAGGACACCTGTGTCTCGGTTAGAAAGAGCAAGGCCGGCCTCGCCGTTTCCAGATGGTAATGGTAGCTGTTCACGTCATCGTTGGAGCCACACACAAGTGTAACGATCCAAATCTTATCCGACACTATTCTAATGATATTTCGGACGACAGTATGAGCGAGATTAGAATGGCTCACCAGCACCTTCAAAACGGCAAAGTCCCGGGCGAGGATGGAATTACAGCGGGGCTTCCGAAAGCGGGTGGAAGACCTGTACTTGAAATCTTTCAGATTTTAGCAATTTAATTCTGCCCCCATGGTGTAATTACTCCGAAGGCGTGTAGCGGAAGTGCGATGGTCTTGTTCCTCAAGAAAGGCGACAACGCTCTCTTGAAGAACTACGGACCGGTTTCCCTTCTGAGCCGAGTTTACGTGTTGTTGTCGAGTTACTACGAATTGTAACGTACGCAGACTCGACGATTTCCTGTCTCCCGAGCCGGTTTCTGAAAAGGCTTTAGACATATAGATAGGTTATAGACCACATGCATATCCATCGGCAAATTGTACAGAAGACCGAAGAGTATAATCTTGCACTTTGCCTTGCGTTTGTGGACTATGAGAAAGCCTACGATTTCGTCGAAATTTGGGCGGTGCTACTAGTCCCTTCAGCGGTGTCAAGTTGACTGTCGGTATATCGAAGTACTGAAGTGTTTGTACAGTTGAACTACGATGGCTATCCGAGTACAGAATCAGAGTACGAAACCTACTCAACTGCGAGAGGTGTAAGAAGACAAGGTTACGTTATATCCCCGAAACTCTTCACCGCTGTATTGGAAGACGTTTTTAACCTACTGGACTAGAAAGGATACAGTATTAACATCAATGGCGAGTACATCACTCACTATCGTCGCTATTTTACGCTGGTATTCTGTGAGTACGTTTACACTACACTTAACCTTTAACCTCGTTAAGAATCAAAATGCAGATGCGTTGTAGGACTAAGGACTACAATGGAATACCTCAATTCCAGTAAAACGAGTCTCCGGTTCTCTAGACTCACCATACGAAACACAGCAGCATCAAGCTGCTATTTTCCGCTGGTATTCTATGGGAGCGTGGTCCTTCCCCGGTCGAGCCGCCCCATTCGTGCTACAACCATAATATAGCTGTAGCGTGGCTCTACCACGTATATAGATCGAAGAACCGACGATCTATGGGGAAAAGGTTTTCGAGTGGCAGCCTCGTAGGCGAAGTGTAGGGCGTCCCTACACTAGATGGAGTGACGACCTGGTTAAGACATGCAGGACGTCGATGGACGCAGGTGGCTCCGGACCGTACTTTGTGGGAGTACGTACAGTGTGGGATTCCTTGGGGGAGGTCTATTTTCAGCAGTGTACTCGTGAGGGCTGTTATGATGATAATGATGATGAATGATTGTGATAGATTGCAAGAAATAAAAGGCGAGTTACAAAGATGAACCACAACCCACCTCTGTCTCTCGAGTTCCGCTTGCCGCTCCAACTCTTCACGAGCTCGTCGTCTCCTCTCAGCCAGCGCAGCCTTTGCTTCTTCTTCCGTAGTGATTCGACGCGCGGTCATTGATGCTGAAAATAAAATATTTTTTTATAATGATTTAATGATACCTTGTACTTACAAACGTAAGGTCCTTCAATCCTTACACCTATGGTTACAGACATCTCACAGTTGAACACGTGCACAGTTGAACATGACCCTCTCCAATAGTAGATCATATTTACCATAATTGTCACCACCAGCCAGTACTTTATTAAATTTTAAACGATCCAAGGTCACCTTCTTATCTTAATGATAATTTTAATTTTTTTTCATTCGGTCGACGGCCGAAGATGCCGACAGACAAACCGTCTGAGGTTAAGGTTTCCACAACATAAGTCTAATTTCTTTAGGTCGTCTTTTATAATACAAGCTATACAACTTTGGAACACTCTCCTTAATGATGTTAAGAATGCCACAAATAATAAAGTTTTCAAAGTTCTTCTCCGAGAACATTACCTGAGGGCAACTACTAATTGACATTATCCTTAATTCTTGTCTTTTTTTCTTCGTTTTTTTCTTCAAATATTTATTTCATTATATATTATTCAAACATTATATTGTATATATCATTCATATGGATATTTATTTACGAAATTTATAAGCATGTTATATACATGCTTATAAATTTCGTAAATAAATATTGTGTATATTTAAAGGTATTGTATATGCATGTACTTTGCATATATGTATATTTTAATGTATATGCACCGTATAATGTTCGCACCTACCAACAATTGTCCTTGGCACCAAGGGTTGACCGGCAGGAATGCTACACGGCATTAAGTCCGCCCTATGCACCCTTTAGCTTAAGGTGTTACATGTAAGTTTTTAAATTAAAAAAAAAATACAGAAAATGTTTTTACGTTCTTGGGAGGACAGTGAAGTAACGCCCCAAGAAGAAATTATGAGTGAACCAGTAACTAAAATACTAATTTAGTATGGATTTAGAACGAGATGACGTTGGATGCCTTATTATACATACGGGTGACAATCACTCAGACACTTCGAGCGATGAAGAAAAGTGTCTATTTTACTTTCGTTTATGTTTACCTACCTACACATATTTTTCATTTAAAATTCTCTTTGCTGTCTAACTTGTGTTTATTACTTATATTTGTATTTTATTACAATAACCATCAGAATAAAATAGTATTCTAGTTTATTCCCAGAATACAAAATCATTATTTAACAAAAAGAATAAAAAATACCAAAATAAAAGCAACATAATAACCATACCTCCGGGTGTACCGACACACTACAAAGTAATTACACTACGTATAAAATACCAAGACAGATGACGGAGAGCAATGCTAAAGGTGTAATACTGCATTCGCCGTTGCGCAAAAATATGTAACGGGCACATATCAAACAGTGGCCCGTTTTCAATAACTTAATTATGCTGTTTGATTTACCCGTCATCTCATTTTCTTCAGTTTTCTCCTGCGAAGGCTCCTTCTTTTCATCCCGTTTCTCTTCTTTTCTCTCCTGCGGTAGTTCTTTCTTCTCTTCGCGTTTTTCTTCTTTATTTTCGACTGGCTTCTGTACTTCTACAGGTTTTTCTTGGCTATTATTATCTTCTACCATGTGTTCGGGCTTCGATTCTGGTTTATTTTCTACATTCTCTTTGTTTTCGTTTACCTGCAAGAGTAACAGAACATTGAATTTATTGATTAAATGTCTCGTGTATTTAGATTTTTTTATTATAATCATTAATTTAGTAACAAATCGCATGGATCAATGTGACCTATTCCACAATTAGGCATAAGGCCTCCCTACGCATAATTGTCGATCCCCATGTTAAGAATTCCTCTCCCATAAATTGTCCAAGGGGGTAAGCAACCGTAGTTTTTTTTATTACTATTGGGTTTTTATCAGGGAGATGCTACTGTCTACCTCCTTTTTTGTTTTCCTCTTTCGCCTCTTAGGACACATGGTATGATATAGGGTATAGTATGTGCCAAATCGATTGATAAAAACGGACAATGACCTCAGATATCCGCCGAGCGTCAAAAGACATAACTTACAAAATGTCAATTTAGATGTGATAACAATATATAGATATTGATATTATTCACACTTCTAGGTCAGCACATATGTTTTGTCTTTTTGTTTCTTAAATAATATTGTCTGTGGTTTCTATAAACATCGCAAAATCTTACGTTACATCGCGAAAAATGTGTTATATTTTATATTTCAATTTATGGTAAGTAACGCAGCAATTCATTTAATAACAGTTTCATATTAAAATAAATATTTGAAGCAATATAATCACCATATTGAGCTTTTGCAAATTCATCGCTTTAAAATAAACAACACGCGCGTTACGTCAGTTCGTTCTAAAAGAAACATGACAATGGCAGCCGGAGATGCGTCACCCTTTTTGGAAAGGGTACGTTGCACGAAAAAATACAACTTCCATGTTAACAGATGTTAAAAATTTACTTAAAGATGGTTTAACACAAAACACGCCAGATAAATGGAAAAACTGTGTTAAGCATGCCCTTAAGGTTGAACAAAAATGCGTGGCATGGATGATAGAATTGACCAAACTGCAAATCGCTTTATAATTAATGTCACAGACAGTTCATCTGAATACACATCAAGGGAAGATACGAGTGATGATTGCACCGAATAAAAATAAAGTCCTAATATAATATTGAAAATAAAGTTTTATCTTTTGAATAAGTACGTACTTATTCAGTGTCGTCATCACTCGATCCTTATATGTGTTATAAATTAATGCACATACTATAGACGATAATATTATCATTTGTCCATATTAGGAGTATTTACACAAAAAAGATCCACAAAAACAACTTCGTTAAAATTTGAATCGCTATTCAGTCATAACGAGTCTCTAAGTTTCATTATCAATTGAAATTTTTATTTGAATTGTTTTAATTATATTGTTACAACAGTCAGTTGCGTGTTCCATCACATTGCACGAGATTGTTCCCGGAGCTAAAGGTCACTGCCCTCTGTTGATAAAATGTGTGGGCGTAATAGACACCGCTCTAACTGATGCAAGCAAGACGCAACCTTACGGTTACGTGTATAAAGCATTTTCTCTATTAGACATATCGCGAGTGTTTCAGTATTTTCTATGGAATGAGATTGAATGGCCGGAATTGACTCAGGAGAGAACTTTTATATTTCTCTTATTAGCAATAAACTCGTGCGCCGGTGTTCGGAGAATCAATTACATTGAAAACGCGACAGTGAATAGTTTAAAAAGCAATCACGAGCAATCGACATGTGTAAAAGAATACATCATCCATTCCCATCCTACTCGGCATCTTTGCTCACCCTGCACGTAATAATACGAAAGGATTAGATATACATCCCCATCACAAGTCACACAGACATATTCTTGCATCTCTTACCGGGTCGTCACTCCATCTAGTGGGGGGTCGCCCAACATTGCACTTGCCAACATGAGCTGCCACTCAAGAACCTATTTTCCTCATCGGTTGTGCGGTTTCGTGTTGTATGGCCAGCCAATTGCCATTTCAGCTTGTTGATCCATAAATTCATTTTCGCTTGCATTGTGTACTAGCATAACATAGCAGCATAATGCTGCTGTGTTTCAAGTGTTTAATGACAAGGCATCTGCATTTTAATTCTTAATCGAGAATAGTGTAAATGCACGTAAATCATCCACTTACCATCAGGTGGATTGCTGTAAGATCGTTTGTCAAGCCTGCATCTTTAAAAAAATATTCGTTCACATACATCATACATAAACTCTCAATTCTGTCACTCAAAGAGGTACGCAGAGAGAGAGAGAGAGAGAGAGAGAGAGAGAGAGAGAGAGAGAGAAAGAGACTTACATTTAACATAATGCTGACACATCTCTCTCGCTGCTTTTACATTCATATGTGGATGGTGTTTAATCTAAATCTCTTGATTTGGTCCATCTTCAATACCATATGTATAAAAAAAACCCTGTGATTTTGTGTATTCAAAAGTATTGATTTTTTTTCAGATAACTCGAGCATTAAAGTTTCATTTTGATTAAAAAAAATTTTTTTTTTTAATAGGATTGGGTGACAAACGAGCACACAGTCCACCTGATGGTAAGTGGTTGCTGTGGCCCATAGTCATCTACATCTA
>DWHP01006083.1:0-11585 GCA_018247895.1 Parnassius honrathi | reverse complement strand
TGAATTACCAAAATTGACACTTTAATTACTGAACACCAATTAAAAATTAATTCACACTAATAATTATTCACACTTAACTAAAGTGTTAAGTGTGAATAATTAAATGTATGTGTTAGTGTTCACCTTATTTCACTCCGAAGCTTCGCGTGTATCACCAAATTCAATACTGCTCCGATCGCGACTCTCAGCGGCTTTAAATAGCCCTATTCCGCCGAAATCAAGAATGTTCCGGTTAATACCGGTCCCGACCGACTAAGTGCAGAAAGTTCGAGTATGGTCTTTTCTAGAAAGCTTAATTTTTCCATTCGTTACTAGATGGCGCTGATGGGTGAGTACTAGAAATATTTTGACACTCCCATTTCTGATACTTGATACTAGACGGCGCTAGTGTCATCAACTTTGGCGCGTAGCAGTACGGTAGTTTGTGTGCACTAGCTCTCTAGACTGTCGGCTAGGCATTCGGTTTTTTTGAGATCTTCTAAGGCGAGATCGGGGTTGTGTAGCCTTACAAGACGCGCCAATGAAGATGATTTATCTATTTTTTACATCTGACGGAAGCTTCCTGTATTGATCATTCGACACACGAAAGTTTCGAGAGCATTCTACGACCGCTGAATTGAGGTGAGTCGATTTATCTTATTGGCTTATCGCCCTATTGGCTTCCTCCGGCGAGTCTATCTTGTATCGTATAGTGTCCAAATGCTGGGAGTTAGTAGACTTGAATTTGACTTCAAGTTTACGCTAGTCGACGATGGTTTTGGTCTGAGGGATCTCACCTGCCGATCGTCCCAGTTGTAAAACGACTGGCTTGTGGTCCGAAACTAGTTCGGTAAAAGTTTTCATCAAGTTAATAGTAAGCCGGATGTCTTTGAGTAACGCTACATCAGGGACATCGATAGCGAGTTGGGCTCCCGGGAGCGATAACGTCGAAGTTAATTCTCTCCGTGAGGTCACTTAGACGTTACGTCACGTTTTGTTAACCTTAGAATTCCAAATAACATATTTGCTGTTTAGTTCTCTTGCGAGTAATATACTGGGGCCTAGATTTAGTAAAACCGATATGTCAGCAACTAATATATTTTTTGACAATGACTGATACGTCCATGCAATTTTCATGGGTGGGTGGCCCTTAAGTGCTATCCTACAAAGCGACTCTTCTAAGTTAATAAGCAGCGGAATATCTCTCGGTACACTTTGCAAGGAGCTTTTGTAGTAGATAAGGGTGCCGCCTTTAGGTCCGGTCAGCCTATTATTTCTTACTAAGGTTTAATTAGCTATTTTTGAATTGCGCTAACTAGGTTTCAAGAAGGTCTCTTGCACTAGCATGATATCAACATCATGATCGCGTAAAAAGTACACGATTTCTTCCTTTTGATCACTGATATCGCGGAGGTTGCCGCTCTCCGCGAGATAGTAAGTGTGAAAGTTCAGATTTTGCGATTTGAGGTGAACAGTCAGTCTATTTTGATAGATTGCTCCAGCGCGACTTATCCTGTAGTATAATAGGAAGCCGAGGTTTTTCTTTTCTTTCCACGGCCGGTTTCGGGTTCGCGAATTTGGCCGTTTTAAGATGCGCTGAAGGCGCGGCCTTTTTGGCCGTGGTGGGATTGGGGACCGACTGAGACTCCTCTTCCTTTTTCGTGGCGGGGTGCTTTCGTTTTTTGCCTAAGACTTGGGTGACACCGTGGGCGAAACAGGCTTGGCGGGTCTGATCGTGTTAGTCGCCATCTCGCATTCCGACTCGGCGTCGGAAAACACCGGAGAGGGCCCACGGGTGCAAAGCGCAGACGACACGGGGGACGCGGCGTTGTCTTATCGCTTATCTATTGCACTACGACATGGGAATAAAAAATACGTGCGAAAAAAATAACATTATTCACAATTTTTAACTATCCTATTTTTACAAAATAATTTCTAAATCTAAAATATATAAAATAAACTTACCTATTTTTTAGAAATTAATGTACTTATTAAACAGTTATTAGTTAAAATATTTAAGCTAATAATTATAATGTTAAATTACCACGAAGTATGACGAGAAGGGTATAGTCACGTAGTCCATCCACCACTAGAGGCAATTTCTAATATTGTTATTACACTTGGGTGTTATAGTAACCGTTACCGTTAAAACATATCAGGAGTCCACCGCTGAACATAGGCCACCCCACGCTTTGGTAATCTGTGGTAGCCGCAATTAGATTTTTATTGTTTGAGTTGTTATCAGGAAGATGCTCCTGCCCATTTCCGGATTCAGTCTCTCTGTCGTTTCTTATGACATCCATAAATAACATTGAATAGTGGATCTATGACACCACTTATACACAATGAAGAAAATACGGATATTGCTAAAGTAATAATCAATAATTTCCTGTATTTATGCGACTGATTTCTGCAAACGTTAATCACCAATTGTAGACTCAAAAATGAATATGATGTGATCCTAATTCTTCTATAGCATTAAATTGTTGAATGGCATCGTCATTATAAAAATAGAAAATCAATTCCCAGATTCCCCATGCATTCTTCTTGTGGCAATTTTTGAGGTTAATAAGGATTGTAATAAGTCAAAACTGAAAAAAAGAAACAAAAGCACACATTGCTGCCTTAGTCTTTAATGTAAATGGAGACAATAATATTACGGACTGGGAGTCACTCCATCCAAGTTTTCAGAGGTGACAAAATACCTGTAACATCCTTTGCTTGTTGATGGTCTCAGGTGTCCATGGACTGCAGTAGCCACTCACAGTCAGTTTCGTTCGACATTTACAAACAAACGTAATTCAGTAACAGAACTAAGCAATAATTTAACGTTATTATTGAACATCAATTTTATTTTTTATAAGCCAGTGCTTGACTCCATTGCCACCTGGTTGTAGGTGGTGATACAGCCTTAGATAGTAAATCACACTCTTAGCGTAACAAAGGCCCATTCACTCTTGGCTTGAAGAAGACCAGATTGTATTCGGACGGAAAGATAGACGCCGGCAAATTATTCCACTCCTTTGCTGTACGCATTAAAAAAGTCGAAGTACCGTTTGGTTCTAATGCGTGGAATATCGACAACGAAGAGGTAAAGACCAGCCGACCGCTTGGTCATCCCATTGTGGAAAGGATTAAAATATTATTAAATAATTATAAAAATAAATAATAATGGAAATATCTTGTCTGATCCCACTGAAATAGCTAACGCCTTTAATAATCATTTCGTTGACAGTGTACCGACACAGAATAACTTGACTAAATCATACAGATTGACGTTTAATAATCCTAATTCGATATTCGTAAATCATATTATACCATATGACATATTGAAAATTATTCTTAAGTTAAAAATATTAAATCTGTAGGTATTAATGGCTTTATAACGAATGTGATAAAAGATGTAAGTCAAATAATATCTCAACATATAAGCCACATTAACAACATGTGTATCAGTCGCGCCGTTTTTCCAGACAAATTGAAAACTACCGTTGTGAAACCGCTATTCAAAAAAGACAACAGAAACATTATGAACTACCGTCCTATAGCACTTTTGACCATTATTTCAAAAATCTTTGAGAGGGTAATATATAATGCTTTGTACATGTATTTTGTGAACTAAATAATATTTTTACAAAAGAACAATATGGATTCAGAAAAAATAAGACAATTAAAATGGCAATATATAATTTTCTTTTTTAAATTAATGATAAATTTAAACAATATATGCCCTTGAGTTGTGCTCTTTTTATGTATTTAACAAAGGCATTTGATCATGTAAGACACGAAACTCTTTTACATAAGCTGTACCCATATGGAGTGAGAGAAAACATCTAAAATCTAATAAGATCTTACTTAGTTAATAGAAAACAAATTACCGTAATAAAACGCATAGATAAAAAAAACAAATATGGAAACCCTACGGTAATAGGTAAACATGATTGCGATATATTACCAGTTTCTGATCACGCTCATAATATAAATAATACGCACGTTATGAACACCAAAACCGACAAAAGACGATAACTGGACTACTGTGATGAGTAAAAGTCAAAAGTGATTAGAGAGTAAAAAAGGAAAATAATTTAACTTCGAAGCGGCAGAAAGAACCTTTTCTCTTTACATATCACGAGTATACAGAGATGGTACAGCGAATGACATTACTGGCTTTAGTAAGTACAAGACTCCACTGGAAACAAAAGTTACTAAAATTAATACGTACGAGAATAGTTTTAATGCTTTTAAAGTCACGGTGCTGCTTTACAAGGTCGATCTCTTTTTGAATGATGAGGGGGATCAATATTGGACTGCGGTAATTGTTTTTAGAAAGTTGAGAGCGCGGATACCGTCCCGTACAAAGAGAGCCGAAAAATGAGAACAAAGTTACTCATAAATAATATGGATAAGCCAGATATATCATTTATTTCCTTTAACTGTAAAAAAGTTAACAAATCTCTTGTTCATATATATATAGGACATATCTTGTTATAGGATGTGTGTCTAAATTCTACGTCGTCTATATCGTTCCAATTCTCAATGACAACTAATTACGGTAAACATGTGGATACTCGTAGCTCCAAAAAAACTCGTGAACATTGGCCTTGGCACTGGTCTCTTTCGAACTTGACCAACGGTGTAGACTGTAGCACCCGCCTTGTATCAATTTGCCTACGCTTGCGTTGGTTGATGCTGGGCCAACATGTATTGCCGAGGTTATACTTCAATAAATGAATTTTATAATAATTTTATAAAGATAATGCAGACCAGTGCAGAGACTAATTATAGGCATATAAGAGATAAAAGCCAGTGGTGATTAGATGGAACTATTATGTGAGGCACTTGTTAAGGCTAGATTAAGTTTAGTATCCGGGTTGCTTATGGTAAACCATCTTCTGGTTATTATTATAACAAAATGTCTTCTGCCAACGAGGAATTTAAATCAGCACTTAAATTCATTCAAAACAATCAAGAAAATATAAAATTAAATGTATTGGCCCGAAATAATAAGTGGATAAAATTAAGACAATTTTGGAAGGTGGTCAAAACGTTATATCCTAAGGCAAGTCATCCCATTGGTATTCAGGGTGAGATGAATCACACAAAGGTAGCTAATCTTTTTAAAAATCGTTTTAATGTTGACGAAAACAATGAGCAGAATTCATTTTAATTAACCCACAATCATTGGAGAAAACTATTTATACGGATTTTATCGCGTTTAATTAACTTATTTTTAATTCTCGACATTTGGGGTGCTTTACAGCACCCATGGTCAATGGGGGACTAAGTTGTTTCACGTCCCAATGTCATAGTTAGCCCAGCTACCCTCAATTTTTGAACATTAAATTTTGGTGTGTAACAATTTCAGATGAGAATTTTTCTTGTTTTATATTTTTTATAGCGTGATTTTTTAGTAGACGGGTTTTAGTTTTTAAACTCACTTTTTATTAAAATTATTTTGGGGTTACAATTTCGTAATAAAGTAGTTTTAGAGTCGCAATACATTATTTTATTACCATAGTCGATAAAATAGGCATTTATTATATATGAATTTTGAGTAGGTTTGGAGAGAAAATATGTTTGGCTCACGTCTAAGGCGTGATTTTAGAAATTATTCCCAATTATCGGGTGCATGCTACGAGCTGCTGCTTTTTTTATTTAAAGGCACGTTTATAAAATTGATAGGTATAGAATCGAACGATTACATTGACACGAGTTACACATACACAAGTGTACACACGGTTGGCATCGGGAATCGTAATCATATAACAACATTTTAATAATTTGAATTTGATGATTTGATTTTTCATTTCTTATACCTTGAAAGATATACTTAGATACGAAATACGACTATCTACTCCAAAGACTGCTTGGCACTGAAAGCCCTCTACTGGCAGTGAGACGTTAGCTGTGAACTTTGGACTGGTTTTATTAGTTACGATAAAACATTACCTCCGGACTTGATACAGTGACCTGAAAGTGTGGTTCGGAGACTACTGCTGGAGCCCCTGGGCCAGTAGAACCAGATGTGCCGAGTTTGGGTTCATTTTGTTAGTTATGATGAGACCTCACCTCCGGACTCAGTGGAGTGACCTGAAGTTGTACTTCTGTGCCTACTACTGGAGCCGATTAGCCTTATATTTTGGATATTAGCATATGTGCTTGAATCAACCTCTGCGAAGTAATAGTTGTAAATAAGTCCATGCATTTTTACTGATTTTTAAAGCCCTCCGTTATTACAACTGCTTCCATTGCAGTAAAGGGACATTGAAAATGTTCAAAACAAGTATGTTTCGGTGGGTGAGCTCCTTTTATTTGTACTCGTGAACAGATACTACATCTCTTATTTTTCACTCTGTAATATAGGACTGGCACTATAATTAGTTCCATACGAACGCTTGGACCAACATGCATCATCTGATACATTTATCATCACCATGCCATCATCATTTGTGCTCTCAATATATAAAGCTGGTATCGAGGCTGGTAAGGAAGAAAATGATCATCGTTTTCTTCCTAACCAGCCTCGATCATATTGTGCTGCACAGTTTTTTCCACCATCGATAAATTATGTCGTGTTTAGATTGATACAATTGTCCAAAATTGGTAGCATATTTACATGACACAGCACAGTATATAGCTTCGTAACCTCAGTACAAAAAGTCATTATACCGGCCACGACTTCCCCGTTCACATCCATTTTACTATCCGAATCGTTGGAAGATTTTAAAACGAACTTAGCGCCATATATTTGACACTTCATATAGAAAGTAGAGTTAAGTCAAATCCTTTTTCTTTTAACATTTCGACAGTACTTAAATTACAATTGAACACTGAACTATGGTTGCCAATTTCATGAAGTTGTTTCATAAAATAATTTACTTCTGTGATCCTTCTTCCCGAAACTTAAAACAGTTCTTTTCTTCATATATGAAGTTCTAAAAACTAAACAAACATGCTATACTTGTTATTTTTTGAGCAAAATAAAGTAATAAAATAATCATAATACAATAAAATTTTAAATGTATTGATAAATTATAACTTACATCAGTCGTCTTCAGATTGTTTTCATTAGAAGTACGACTACCCATTAGATCATATCCGTCTGGATACACCTCGAATGTATCACGAGTATTGCGACTGCCTTCAAGACCTCTGTAGAAAAAGAACTTACGACGTTTACCAATAAAAAATTGACGTTTCAATAAAGGTACAGGTAAATAGGTTACAGGTAAATAGGTTGGGGTTTTTTTATATAGGAAAGCAAAAGAGCATACGGTTCACCTGATGTTAAGTGACTACTGCTGTCCATGAACAGCTGCAACACCAGGGGAATTGCAGGTGCGTTGCCGGCCTTTTATAAAAGAGTAAGCTCTTTTGTTTGAAGGTCTCTAGGTCATATCGGTCCGTAAAAATCGCCGGCGGCGAGCTATTCCATAGAGATGTCGTACTCGGAAGAAAACTCCTAGTGAAACATACAGACGGTGTGGATGGTATTAACATATTATATATAAAAGAAGAAAGAACCCTTTAATCACTGATTAATTTAAAAAGTGATGTATATACTCGCTTTAAAATATAATAACAGTTTTATATCAAAACATAAAATTTACCGAAAATTTTAGAAAATCTACTAAATGGAATGCACTTCTACAATGTCTCTACGCACTAAACCATTCTATACCATGGCCATAACCGCTGCGGAACATGCAAAGAATATTATTTTTATATATAAATATCAATGTCAATAACACAAAAGTCTGCAGATTGTAAACATTTCCTAGAAGGCCCCCGCCATTACATCAGATTTGATAGACCACAAATCCTCACGAAAGAACGTCGATTGCTGTCAAGTATGATACTTGAGGCTATTGAATTTAAAAAACCATCCTAATTGCAATAGAAAAGGAGGCTGGGTATTACTAACTCCAGCTTGAGATCGTGTAATTAGTAAAATTTAAACTAAATCCATGTATACCACTGAAAGACTTCAAGACACAGCAAGTCGATTCTGCGTAGATCGGACCATAAGTAATAATTGAAAAGCTAGAGTGACTCCTGGTAAACAATGACATCTGGACGTGTATAATCTCATTCCACTGTGACTATAGGCGCTAGAGAGCACCCGAAACATAGTTTCAGTAAAAGTTTCATTCAATTTATTTTTTTGAAATAAAGTAACGATTCGAAACTGATATAGTAAACTGACTGAAGAAATGCATTATTTACCTTGTTACATTAATA
Organism: Parnassius honrathi; assembly: GCA_018247895.1. NCBI lineage: Eukaryota > Metazoa > Arthropoda > Insecta > Lepidoptera > Papilionidae > Parnassius > Parnassius honrathi. The sequence continues at coordinate 3,365 of DWHP01006083.1, read as the reverse complement.
AATGGAGGTTTGTTGCGTAGTGCGTTCATGAAATTTGGCGGCTGGGATTAATCCGAACAATTCCTCGGAGCACTCCCCGTGATAGATGCGAAAAAAAATGCGAAGAAATGCAACATCTCTACGAAGCCCCAGTGAATCGAGCCGATCGGGAAGCACTCGGCGGTCGACGATTCGAGCGGCTCCGCGCTGGATGCGATCAAGTGGAAGGAGCTGGCACTGGGGAGCCCCAGCTTATAGATGGGAACATTATACCATGTGAGGCCGAACCTGCGCCTTGTAAAGTTGCAGGCGATGTGCCGGCATGAAATACTGCCCCGCTCTGCTGAGCACGCTAAGCTTTTTAGAGGCCAATTCGGCTTTCTCTTCCAAGTGACCACGAAACTGCTCGTCACTTGATACGTCAACACCGAGGATTTTGACTGGCTGAGGCAACAAGGGGAAACCTTAAAACTGAAGAGATACGACAAAAGGTTTCTTTTTAGCAGTTGAACGCGCAAACTTGTCTCTTCTGAGGGTTAAACAAGACTAGATTTAGTCGCCCACAATTCGAGACTTTGTTCAGTAAAGACGCGACCTCAGACACAAGTTTGTCCCGGTACTCGGAGATGTCTTCCCGAGAAATATTTGCAGGGTCGGTGTACAGAGTATCTATCACCAGTGCTGTCATCCGCATGGCAATGAATGTTAGCGGTTTTGCAACATATCATCGATATGCAGAAGAAACGCCGTTGGTGATAGCACGCAGTCTTGCAGAATGCCAGCATTAATAGGCTTGTAATCGAAGCATGCACCGTCAAACACGACCTTGATGCACCGATCTGCAAAAAACTAGTGATCCAATTGCACAATTAAAGGGAAGCCCATATGAAGAGAGCGCGACCTTCGAAAGAAGCGCTTTGTGCAAAACCCGATCGTAGGTCTTCGTAATGTCCAAACTAACGGCCAAAGGACCACCCCCTTGGACTCTACTGCCTCCGCTCATCGATAAGTCAAGTAGACCAGAAGATCACCAGCTGATTGATTCCGACGGAAACTGTATTGGTGGTCACTAATCAGCTGGTGATCCTCAAGGTATCCCATGAGCTGGCAGTTTATAATAGATTCCATTATTTTGAAGAACAAGGGGGTGATTGCGATAGGCCTGTAGTGTGACGGATCTGAGCGGTCGCCTTTTTTAGGGATCGGGTGGACGAAGGCCGTCTTCATGATTCAGCGATAGTCATGATTTTGCGACTACGCCTAGAGAGTACTAGAAAAGACGCGATGTAACCGGTGTCAACTCTGGAGTATACGTCCTCAGCACAATTGGGGGGATTCCGTCAGGCCCACTCAGCTTATTGCATGGGCCAAGGCACCCTTAAGCATTCCGTGGTGCCCTCACAGCAGCTCTGCCTTCAAGGTCGCGGGTGTTGGGTTTGCCAGCTCAAAGTGGAGTCAATCTGTAAGGCAAGGTCTTTAACGGTATTACTCAGTTCTAAAGTAAAACTGTTAAAAATGATCAGTGGTAAAGCTGTGCGATCCAGTTTCTTTATCATCCGATGGCTACCTATTATTATAGTCTGACATTTGGATGGGTTAACTTTAAGACCAAACTTTTCAGACAAGTTCTTTATATACTCTAGGTCCCTATGAACGGAATTAATTGCTGTAGATATACGGTCGACTTTCTCTTGTGAATACAACTGCAAGTCATCAGCATACAAATGATATGCACATTGGAAATTTGGGGTAATGAGATTTATATATATTGAAAATAACAACGGAGAAAGAATACCGCCTTAAGGAACACCAGGATGCAAGTCACGCCAACTTGATGAGGACTAGTCAATGCGGACTGACTGCTGGTGACCGCGAATATAATATGAGAACCACTCCAAAGCCTCAGATAAGATCATAGAAAGTAAAAGGATTGATAATAGGATGCCGTGACTGATGGCATTAAAGGTGTTAGAGAAGTCAACCAAAACCAGCACTGTGAGTTTAGTTTCCTCTATGCCTGCCCTAATGTCACCTGTGATTTTGAGGAGCACGGAAACAGTGCTATGACCTGGCCTAAAACGAGACTGTAATGAGGTTAACAGGTTATTTGAGAAGATAAACTGTAATAGCTGTTTGTGTACACAAGCCTCTAGTACCTTTGATAAAAAGAGAAGAATGGATATAAGTCGGAAGTGATTGGGTAAAGAACGATTAGAACTTGGGGTACGGTGTAACGTAAGTTCGTAGAAGCTTTCACAGCTCTCAGCGACAGGAAAATTCCAGAATCCAGAGATAAGTTAAATATATGGGAAATAGCAGGGAGGAGATAATCTATGCTATTAATAATCATACGGCGACTGATATTGTCACAACATATAGCATTTGATTTAATGGAGAGTATTACCTTCCTGATATCATACGTCGCTATTGGGGAGAAGCGGAAAGGAACAATATTAGGACGAGGTAAACCCATTAACCGACTAACAGATTGACACTAGGTTTGGTGATCCAAAAGTGTATGTGAAGAGAAGTGTCGATTGATATCATCCAAAGCAATTTGCTTTTGCAGAGGACAATTGTCCTCTGAAACTCGGAATGGAACGTTTTGCCAATACCCATGGTTCCAAGAAACTTCCAGATATCTGCGGGGGAAGACGATACGATGTTACTAAAAGAATATATCAGCGTTTCGCGTTGCGTGTCATCTGGTTACATCGATTTCTTGCAGTTTTAAAAATGGACCAATTTTCTTCACTCCGCGCTTCCCTATATTTCTGAAAGGCCCGGTCTCTACACCTCATCGCAACGTGGATCTCTGTTATCATCGAAGGTGCAGGCAGCCGTTTAGCATCATTTTTGATAGGAGCATGCATATTATAAAGATCAATGAATATGTTATTAAATCCACAAAATTTTCGTCTATCGTGGGGCGGCTATAACCATGTACTTGTTAATTTTAGAAGCATCCTGACATAGCTTCTCTACATCTATGCGGCCAAAATAACGCAAGTGCAGGATTTTAGGTGAGGGTTTAGGAGGTTTCAGTACATAGGAAAGGAAAATGATATCATAATGGGAAAAACCAGAATCTTAATGACCATGGGGAGAGAAAAGAGTGGGGTTTGAGGTGAGCATTAATTTGGAGTAGGGCAATGGAACCTAGGGGCCAGCAGCTGGCCGACTTTATGGAGAAAGGGGGACTCTTTATGATGAACGGTTTCTTCCAGAAGCAGCCCCACAGGAAGCGAACCCGGCCAAGCCCCGACGGTTCGACAAAAAATGAGATTGACTTCATTATGACGACCAGAAGCCAACTGTTCAGTGATGTCTCAGTGATCGCAAGGGTGAAAACTGGCAGCGATCACCGAATGGTTAGAGGCACACTG
>DWHP01006082.1:0-11585 GCA_018247895.1 Parnassius honrathi | reverse complement strand
ATATACAGTTGCTTTGTACAACCCTTAGGACTCTCGGTAGAGAGTAATAGGGTTTTGTGCCTGAGGAGGAATTTTACGTCATGAAATATACATTAAATAAATTCATTATATATATATACATTAAATATATTCGTTCGATTAACGGTTAAAAGGGTCTTTGTCTCCAGACACACAGCAGTACTATGTCCCAATTTTATATGCGAGCGTGGTTCTCACCTGAACGGGTCGACTAATTCATACTGATGCCAATTATTGCATAGTAGAGACACACTGCAGCGTAAAAACAGTAATGAGACGCTGAAGTGAGGCACTACCACGTGAACTAGCAGATCTAAGTGAGTGTAGAGACTAAGGTTTTTTATTGGATATGAGGCATTGCGTCCTAGTCCACCGGGATGACAAAACATCAGCATTTTGATTCCTAATCGAAGATAAATGTAGATTTGTATGGGCTAAAGTTAAACTTACCTACGTGATCTGTGTGCTCGTTAGTTTTATTAAAAAAAACTTATTTTATATGAAAACACTCATTTATATTTTAATTTAAGAGAGTGGCTGAGGGAAACAAACAGGAGGTCTCAGTACATTTTCAATAATACTTAATAGTTAAAAGACTGTTGGTCTAGTGGTTGTAGTAGTGCGACTGCTGATCATTATGTTCTGGGTTCGAATCCCGGGTCGGGTGAAAAAATTAATTATTGAGATTTTTGCAAGACATTCTCAGTAGCTGCCCGGAGTCAGAAAGTTGGCGATGTCTCACGGCCCGTGCCACGTGAAGCCGTTGGTCCTGCGCCTGAACTTTCTCCCGTCGTGTCAGTTTACCGCCCTATCGGATAATGAGAGTGAGGGAATAGAGAGTGCACCTGCGTTTGCGCAGACACTTAGGCACTATAATATTGTCCTGCACCGATGGCCTGGTCCTGCGTTGAGGCTGGCCGACGTGACCGAAATTCGGTCTGGAAGACGTTATTACTATAGTTATAAATTAGTAACATAATAACAATCTTTACAAAACCCGTTTATGTGTAACTATTTTTTCGGTGTTTGCCCTTGAGGAAGGCCTATGTTCGGCAACGGAAGAGCTCTACTAATAACGATGACGATGATGATTTGAGGATAAACAGAGTCATACTGAGAGGGTAATCTATGTATACAATTCCATCTAGTAATACTAAATACTATAAAGTAATCTGAACTGAATTGTCTTATTGACGTGCAATACTGTTTCATCCCTCAAAAGTCCACTGCAGAACGTAGGCCTCCCCTATTGATTGCCTCAAAGGGATGAAAAAAAATTGTATGCATTTGGCACCCGCCTGCCAAGCGTGGTAACTCTGGCAAATGCCTCTCTTATGAGACAATCTAAGGGGAGGCATTTGTTCCGCAGTGGGCTTTAATTAGATGTAGGAATTGAATAGGTATAAGCGTGAATAGTATATAACAAATATGCGGGATAAAACGAAGAGAGGTTTCATTACATTGAACATTTGAGAATATTTTAAGCCTAAAAAATAATAAAAGTTATAATTTCTTATGTTTACGCCAACCTAGTTTAATAAATGTCAAACAAAATATCACACAACGCAAGATTGAATACATAAATTCTTTCAATCACGTACTCTAAAACATTCAAATTCTGAAAACGAAGTTATTAATAGACAAATTTTAAAAATATCGTGGGACTTTACGAAATATTGCGCCATTAATTTTCAGCGTTAAATAAAATTACACATAGCTATGCGCTTTTATTTATAACTAGTTAAGATATTATACGCTGATTAATAAACATTTTAACGAAAACAGATCAAGTAATATAGCAGCATTTCTAACATGTGAATTTCTTAAATATTATGAATTTTTTAATATACCACGTTTTTCATCTACTTACATTTTCCATGCTCAAAATTTCAAATCTCTAGGCTCCTCGGGAAGTTAGTTTAAAATCAATTACTAAAATCGATTCGAACAGATATACACGCAAACGAATTAATAAAAAACGTGGTAAAAAAGGACGTTATCAATTTGAATACATTGTTTTATTTAAATAAGTTTTTATTTTGCGGTCGATCCATACAGCAGACACTATAGTTGTGGCACAAATAGATCGGCTCGACAGGGTATGGATCAAGCTCTCACAGAATGGCAGTGTAATTCGTATGGTGAGTGTAGAGAACCAGAGAACTTTTTTACTGGATACAAGGCATTTTCTCTTAGAACTCAGGGGTGACAACGCATCTGCATTTTGATTCTAAATCAAGGATAAACGTAGATGTCTATGAGCCACAGCATCCACTTACCATCAGGTAGACTGTGTGCTCGTTTGTCATCCATATTCTATTAGAAAAAAATCACTGTTGGTCGCTTAACCTCTTCCATAATAAATAAGATTTGACGAAATATCACGCATGGCAGGCAGATTCACAATCGCATTAACAGACGTAAGCATTTTTGGCACTGCTGCTCAACTCCGATCTGGATTCTCCGAGATGGAACTGACGTGAACGGCATAGTTTACCGCCTTTCCCACTGTCATCTCTTACGACACACTCGAGAAGAAACGGAGCAATGACATACCTGACGCTGCCTCACGACGAATAGTAGAATATATCTATTTCATAACGTGTAGTGGTGGTGTAAGAATATCCACTACCACCACATCATCCCTTGGGTTTCGTAAGAGGTCACGGAGGGAAACAAATCAGTCAACAGCGTCTTCTTAATAATGATTAAACATTAAAAAAACTGCGGTTGCCAACCCGCTTGTCAAGCGTAGCAACTATGGCAAATATCCCCTTAGGAGGTATTTTTGGGGAAGGCATACATCCATAACAAAAACAAAGGAAAGTATTCTTACAATCGCCATAATAACAATGAAAAAGAATGTAAAGATAATTGTAACGTGATTGTAAATATCACAGTCTACCTATGGTAAGTGGATACTGCGATCCGTAGACACCTACAGCTATCATCGATTAAGAATTAAAATGTCACGTTTCCAATAAAAATGTTCTCCGGTTTTCTTCACTCACCATTTGAAACACAGCAGCATTAGCTGCTATTTTATGCTAGTATTCTTTGAGAGCGTGGTCTTTCCCCAGTCGAGGCAACCCGTTCCTGCAAACACAATATAGACGCAGCGTGGCTCTACCACGCTGAGCACTGGCTTATAGTGAGATTAATTCTTATCCATAAACACAAAATACAGAGATACAAAGACACAGGCAGAATACAAAGGTACGCATTGAGTATTTTTGTCACGTTGCCAGGAATCGATGTTAGAGCGTGAGTGACAAATGAACCGACAAATTTTACGAATTTTTGGTTGTTTCGTTGTTACTACATTATTAAGTAACATTAATAAGCCTCTTTAATGTACGTATTAATGTGCACGTCCAACACATATTAAAAGTATTTAAATTTTTTGTTTAATAGAATAAGGGTGCACGCATATATATACGTAACCCCCTCCACTAACTATCAGATGGACTGTGTGTTAATTTGTCACCCTTATTCTATAAAACAAAACGAAAAAAAAATACTTTTTATTTTTCTTATTTAAGAATACTAAACGGAGATATATATCTCCGATTATTCTTAAATAAGAATCAAAATGCAAGGGCATTGTCACCTCTGAGGACTAAGAAATAGAAGTAAAATGGGTCTCCGGTTATCTACACTCACCATACGAAACAGTAGCATAAAGTTGCTATTTTACGCCGGTATTCTGTGAGAGTATAGTCCTACCCCGTCAAGCCGACTCATTCGTTCTACAATCATTAAATTGCTGCAGTGTGACTCTACCATACGTAATTATTTAACAGGTTGCACAAGTAAGGCACATGCCATAGTAGCTCAGGGTCTAAGCGCTCGTTCTGAATTCTCAGCACGCGAGTAACCTGGATTGGATTTCAATCCGCAGCAATGAAATCTTTAATTGCAATTTTAAATGCTGATAAACTACGTGCTCTGAGGTGAAGGAAAATATCGTGAGGAAACCTGCATGTCTGAGAAATAAAATAAAATTTTTCAAAGCCATAGGAAATCCACCAAAAACAACGACAATTCCTTGTCCTAAAACCTTCTTAGCAATGAAAAAAGACCTATGCCCTCACACGCTTCACCTAATACCTGGGATATCACGGTCGACCAGGGCCATACACACCCTATATCGTCACCTACTCCACACGATTGAAAATCATAATGCAGCTACAGTAACATTCTTATGGACTAAGACGAAACGTCAAAATACTAAAATCTCCAATCAAAGACTTCGGGTTTTCGACAGTAAATATACAAGCAAACAAAATTATAACAGCAATATTAAATTGCTATTTCACACCGGTATTTTGCTAGTAGACATCGAACCCGTATTACTGATGATATTTTTTCGTAGAATAAGGGTAAGAAACGAGCTCGCAGTCCACCCGATGGTAAATGAATCTGTCGGTCAACACTAACATGTATCCTAGTACTGGTACATAGGCTTTTTTAGAGTATAAGAATAACAAACGAGCTCACAGTCCACCCGTTCGTAAGTGGATGCTATGGCCCATAGACATCTACATCTATCCGCAACTAAGAATCAAAATGCAGATGAGTTGTCACCCTTGATAAAATGCATCATATTCAGTAAAAAGGGTCTCCGTTTCTCTACACTTGCCATATCAAAATCAAAATCATTAGACTTCTATTTCACGATGATATTCTATATGAACCCGGATCATACCCGGTCAAGCTGACCCATTCATGCTACAACTATAATATACCTATAGCATAGTGGCTCTATCACATCCATCACGGTTATATTTTTACTAAATTATATATTAGTTACCAGTTTGAAGAGCACCTCTCACTATCCCTCAATAGCGTACACCATTCACATCACCACTAATCCCAGCACCACTACTCCTAACACTACTAATCCCAGCAGCACTACGTCCAACAGTACTACATTAGGAAAGACACACCAACGTCCTATTGAGTGGATGTTATTCCTACTCCAAATTAATCCAAAATGAAGTTGCATGACTCAAACTGCTTTTGAGGGCTGATAAACAAGATTTAAAAAAATATATTTTTGAGCTATTTTTTCCATGCAGATGGGAGAAAGCACAATGGCCGCCATCGACGTATGGTGGCGCGGCTGCAGTGGCTGCCGGGGCGATGGTTGGTGCTGTAGCCCTTGCTGGATCCTCTCCCGCATCAGGCATGCTCACTAATCCCGAGCCAAGAGACTCTGCTAGCCTGACGCCGGGCAGCGCTCTTTCTTTAACACCAAACTCTTCGTGTGAAGAGTTAAGGATGGAAGGGGGTCAGTATCTCAATAGTAGATAGCAGCTTAGTTGTTAATTCCGACTTAAAGGAGATGGCCAAGAATTCTATGAGCCTATGCCCCAGATAGTACAGTAGGTGAAATCTATGTGGTTTGAAAGTACAGACCTTCTATATAAAGAATTAGTAAAGTGCGTGTAGCTACGCAGTAGTGGACGAAAGTTACGAAGGTTTAAAAGTTTGGTTTTGTTACTCGGTTTTTATCATAATTACACATTGTAGATATTCATAAATTTATAATTATCATAATTACACATTGTAGATATCATAAATTTATAATTTCATACGTGTTATATAGGTTAATGTGTATGCATTTGTCCCAGATGTTTAGGATACATAGTAGTTTAGTTAAAAATACAGGGACAACAGTTTTTAAGTCTGAAAATATTTATATTCTTTGTAACCATGCATTCAAGTTTGACAATTTCACCGTTTTGATACTTAACTGAAGAAATATAATTAAGCTGTTGCTGTATTAAGTAAATAAAATCCTATCCGACGGTGTATTTTGATTATTTTGATCTATTAATTCATTAATAGAAGGTTTGTTTTTATAGATAACTTCTCATAAGAAAGTATTTTAATGAGGTAAGTTATTGTTTTTAAATATAAGTTATATATTTTAAATATAATATGGCTACGTTAAAGGTACTTTAATGCTATACAGTGACTTACAGAAGAAATCACTTAAAATACTTTTTAAACTTGGTTATTATTCAACAGCTGCTTTGAAATCTTAATAGTTATTCAAAACTCTTTGTTTGTTTTTTTAAAATGAATAGCAATAGTTTTATATTTGTACAGCTTGGCGCACATTTTGGCCGTGTCATGTCCTACGCAAGCACTGGTAATCACTAGGACTTCCTTTTTTTCCAGTAGTCACCAACCTCTTAACTCTATCTATAACTAAATATCAGTGCCTGTAACGCTGTGTTTTGATCTAAAGGGTATCTACGTCAGTATAATTATAGAATGTAACGCATTCCATCTTAGCAGACAACTTTATACGTCGTAGGGCTCTACAACGTATAAAGTTATGGCTGTAGCACGAATGGGTCGATGCCACCGGAAAAGGACCACGTTCTCATAAAACACCAGCGTAAAATAGCAGCTTAATAATGCTGTGTTTCGTATGGTGAGTGTATAAATCCGGAGACCGTTTTTACTGGAAACAAGGCATCCCGTCTTAGTCCTCAGGGGTGACGACGCATCTGCGTTTTGATTCCTAATCGAGGATAAAGGTAGATGTCTATGGGCCACAGCATCCACTTACCATCATGTTGACTGTGTGCTCGTTTGTCACCCTTATTCTATAAAGAAAAAAAACTGACAACGCTCAGTAGCCTTGTCATTTCGAAATGAATTGCAGGTGTCAGATGGACTTTATGTACGATTATTATTTTAATTCTATAAAAAATAATAGCTTAAGTGAATTACAAATGAAATGTTTCAGAACGTGGTAAGCAGTCTTCTTCCTAGTCCTAGTTAGAAATATTAACGATCAAAATCCATTTGAATCTGAAAGTTTTACATAGGACAAGTTTACGGAAAAAATATCAACATAGAAAAAATTACCATTTTTTCTATGTTGATATTTTTTTGATTGATGATTGGCGATTCTAAAACGATGGTTCACGATGAAATTAGATCAAAGACTGCGAGAATAGATATAGGTAATGAAGCAATCAAACGCCGGATGTATTACAACGATCTGAAATAGCACGAACCCCTTTTTTGTTTGCTGTATAAAGCTTACAACCGTAAGCTTTTTGTTGGCTTAATTGATTATAATATACACTTTAAGTTACAATGCCAATAACAAGATTTCCAATGGGTTTCCAAGAACTGTAAATTAAATCACTTCTTCGCTTTTGCCAAAGTTGTTTGGAGAATGGGTTTAAGTAATAACTGGGTGGGTTATCATATATAGGATAACATCTTTGTAGTGGAGTAATGGATTAAATTTCAGAAACAATAGGTGGTCTCAATCGGAGGAATGCTAGGGAAAGTAACGCTTACCAGAAAAAAGGCACAGCAGAGAGTAGGCATATTCCAGGAGGTGGATATAACCGGTTGGTACAGCCTGATAAAAATATTGTAGAGGACTTTGATTTAAAAAATTAAAAAATTGTACTGTTGTTTTATCAATAGGTGTTTACCTATGAAATTGCCGTTCGGAAGTACTGGCCGTTGTAAATTAAAATAATTTTAGTTTGGCTAAGAATTCTAATTTCAAATATATTTTATTCAAAAAATTGGAATTCTTTTTTCAAAATTAGCGGCACGCAAAATTAACCATCTGACCACTTCAGTTTTCTAAATTTCGACCTGAAAAATGAACCCGTGGTCATCCGAAAATTTTGCTCGACAATGGCGAATTAAAGGCGATTGTGGAATCCTATGATACTCAATCTACGACTTAATTATCAGCAGCTTTTAACGTTAGCATCAAAACAATATTAATCAATTTGCGTCAAACTGGCAATGTAAAATGCTTGACAAATGGGTGCCCCACGAACCCAATGATCGTCAGTGCGAAGCATGCGTTGAAACTTGCTTTGCAAAGCTCAACAGGCACACAAACGAAGAAATGATACGACGAAAAATAGATTCTGTTTGACAATCTCAAACGCTCAGCAAGTTGATTGGATCCTGGTTCAGCACCTAAATAATTCTCTAAACGAAAACTTACCCCTAAAAAAGTGATGGTCAATTTTGGTGGTCTAGCGCCGGCGTAATTCATCACAGCTTCTTACCAAACGGGATGAGCATTACTGTAGATGTTTACTGTGAAAAACTGAACACAATGATGGAGAAGCTCGCACGTCTACAACCAGCTTTGGTCCGTCTCTCGTCCCAGCTGCGCCTGCACGACTACGCGCGACCTCATACTGCACAACAGACGATCTCCAAGTTACAAGAGCTGGAACTGGAAGCTCTCCATCATTCACCGGACTCACCAGACCTTGTGCCTACAAACTCCTATTTTTTGCAAAATTTGATAACTTTTGGCGGGAGAAAAAATGATACCCGAGAGGCAGCACAAAATGCCTTTGAAGAATTTGCTGCCTACCGTCCTGCCGATTTCTTAAAAAAAGGCATTAATAAACTGCCATTGCGTTGGCAAAGATGCATCGGTTGCGTAGGTAATTATTTTGATTAATAGAAATTAATAATAGAGAAAAAAATTACGTTAATGTATTCCATAAGAAAACGGCAATTTCATAGATAGTGACTAATATTATTTATGAGTTTAATTCTTTACTACTACAAAGGAAATGAGGGGAGGGCAGCACGAAAACTGTAGCAGTGTAGTACCGCTACATTTCGTATGATGAGTGATCTGAGTGACCATACGGAGGTAACTAAGCATTCCATTCTAATCCTAAGCGTTCGCTTAGGATATGTTCACAAGCCACAACATCCAGTTACCATCCATAAACTGTATTCTCGTCTCGTTTGTTACCCTTGCCTTCTAATAAAAAGAAAAACCTACCTTGCTTTGCCAAAAAAAGGCAAAATGCCAAAAAACTCTAATCGGATAACGATAAAAATTTCAACAGTTAATGGGTTGATACACCTCAATAGACCTATAGAGTAAAAAGTATTCAAGTATTTTAGATATAATATAACCTAGATCACTTCCGGCACTGTTCTCTATCTGTGCGTCAAGTTTCATCATAATTGGTTCAGCCTCTCTTCTCGGACCGACAGACACAGACAACCAAACTGACAGACAAAAAATCAAAAAAAAATTATTCGTTTCTTAATGGCATACATCCCTTAAGTTCAATAAAAAGCAATAATTTCGATATTACAGACAAAAACTTCTGTTTAATTTACATGTATACGAGTCAAAACTCTGTATTACATGGGGCATTGGCCGCTCCTCGGGCTAAACACAGTGCCCGGTGGGCAGCCAAAATTAAACTAAGACGATAAATAAGAACACGTTTCAGGTAACTGCCGCAAAAATGTCATGCTGCGCTGCGATGACCAGCACAGTGCCTTCCTTCAAGCACCAACACAGGTTTGTGTAGAAAGACATTAACTTTACGCCTCAATTGGAACAATACCAACAAACAAATGGACCAATCAGCCCAATTCAACTCAATTTTATTCTTTTCTCTTTTCTGGAAAAGATTTGTAACATGGAAAAATCCACCGAGCTGTTTCAACAGTTGGCGGAAAAAAAATCCTCAAACAAGTTTGTTCTGAGCTACTAAATTATTCAATAACTTTTTTCAGTGTAAGGATAAAAAAGGGTCAACAAGGCTATTGCTAAAACTTGAGTTGACAAACGCTAATAACAATCAACCCCAATATACTTGATGTTAAAATCAATAATAATAAAGAAACAATTACCCTGACTCAACTCGATACAATTCAACTCAACCCAACTCTATTTTATTAAATTATTATACTGTTTATTTAATTTTATCGTTTATTTTTCTATAAACTTTTGGTTCAGTGTTTTTGGAAGGATTACTCTTGACATAATTGCCTTTACACCGCAGGCTCAGCAATGAAAATTATAAACGGTCTTGCGTTTCTCAAAGATATAAATAAAAAAACAGTCATCTCAAATTCTCAAACCCGCACTGATATCAACAGCATATGTGACACGAGCACTATTCTTGTGTCAAATTTTTTAGCAGAAGTGTGACAAACGATCACACGTCCACCTGATGATAAGTGGATGCCATAGCCTAAAGACACCTGTGTCTATCCTGGAATAAGAATCAAACTGCAGGTGCGCTGACTCCCTTGTAAAATAAGATGAAATATTTCGTTACCAGTATAAAATAGTATTTAGTAATTCTCATCTCTCAAAAGGTATACAAAATAAAACTTTTTTGATTATTTGTTACAAGTACCGTATTATATACTTTTATATACCTTTAGTAAAAAGCTGTTCATTTGACATTCCAAGCATACACTTCAATATCATTTATTTGTATAGATATGATTTACGTTTGTGCATATAATATGTAGTAATCGGTAGACTGCATAATAATTTACATAAGAATTTCACGCAAAAACTTCGCGGCAAAAGACGTGTTTTTCAACAGAACAATTATATGCCTATTAGAATATAATTTTGACAGTATTAAGTATTTGCAAGCTAGATGGAGTGACGACCTGGTAAGACATGCAGGAAGTCGATTGATGCAGGTGGCTCAGGACCGTGCTTTGTGGCGTACCTTGGGGGAGGCCTATGTTCAGCGTGGACTTGTGAAGGGCTGTAATGACGATGAATGATGACGTAACAATTGCGTTATTTTTTGTTGTAAAGAAAGAGAGAGAGACTTAAACTGGATTAGGTTTTGCGCTACCAATGTCAAACTTTGTTTAATAAGGATATTTATTATTAACACGGACGGTTCAAAATACATTACCCGTGCCAAATATTATTTATTCTGTGATCGTGCTCCCATCTGCATAGCAATGAATGTTACTTGTTTGCAGTATAACGATTCCTTGTGAAACATCTACGTTAACAAATTTCGAAGACGTCGAAGCACGCACCGTCTATTACTACATTGATGCTTTAGTCTGCAGGAAATCCATTGCACTTACTTGTTAAGCAATTGGATAATTATTTCGTTAATAGTTCTTGTAATATACTTCATTGATGTTAATTATATTTCTTTGATGTAATTATACTTGCTTGGTGTTAACTATACTTCTTTGTTAAAGTAGTCAAGTTCTCGTTAAAAAAGTATAAACAGTAAAGTATTTATCATTAGAAGAAAACTTAAATCGTAAACGAGGTCCGTTTCAAATCTTGACATACCCGTATAACACTTCATTTATCTCGAACTTCCGCTGTAAATGTATTTCAGCTTGTTTTAATTGCTTTCAATTGTCAAATACAACTGTCACCCTCAACCCAAAATATATTTTTCAACAGCTTCTTGAATATCACAGAATAACATTAAAATTTTCCTTTTAATTTTAATTATTGCTTTATCGTCTTTTTTATAGTTTTATATTATACAATGACTGCCAAAAATACAACGCTCTGAGCCACGTGGAAAATTATTGTCCAAATAGCATCAATCACTCTTTGGTTGGATCATTTCTTGGATCGTCAAATGAAAGCAAAAGTTGACAATCCCCTCCCTCTTGTGACAGTCTATACTTCTCCCCCATTGACGGGCTTATATCCATTTACCATTTATTTATTATAGCACAACAGAAGCGCGCGGCTCACTTATGCCTTCCCATAGATTTCCCCATATTTGGGGATA
>DWHP01006081.1:0-11585 GCA_018247895.1 Parnassius honrathi | reverse complement strand
TAACCAGCTCGACGAGCAACAGAGGGGAGGGCCCGAAATGGCCTATGGAAAATTATTATATAGTGGCTAGCAAGTAAGCAGAACTTACCTAGGTAGGGTCGACCACAAGGCGCCGTCAGAGTTGTATAAAGGTAGTGTGTGTGTATGTAAGAAGATGAGTAATATGTGAGCTGACGTCACCGATGAAAGCGGCCATACCCACTGTCGTTGCCCTGCTTCAAAGGATGCCTTCGTTTCAGGGCGCAGCTTCCGTTATCCGAATTCTAGTATAACGTCACTTAGCACAAACTATGGTCTAAGAGTAAAGCTACCTCCTTTCGAATCACAAAGTTTAGCGTTCAATCGACGAAGCAAAACACTGCGTACTATATCAATATGCTACACAAGCCACACGTCAATGCAAATTAGTGGCAATCGAATTTAAAATAGTCACTCCAACTCAAAGAAAAGGCCTCGTTGGCACTTATATTAACGAATTAGGCAACACAAAAGGGAGGCAGCCGTAACGCGACGTAGCAATTTCTTACGTAACTCGCGACCTACAAACGACCCGGGAGTCGAGCACAATCGATTTTTCCAAACCACAAACCAAATTATTTAGTGCAGTATCAAAAATGCCGCATAAGCAACTAGTCTACACAAATTAATAGCAAGTGAAGTTAAATTAATCACTCAACCTCCAAAAGAAAGGCCTCGTTGGCACGTATATTACCGATTAACGAATAACGATTTCAATTTAACTCCTCGATGCGGCAGCCGTAGGCTCGGCTTGATCTAGACAGACGGCACTAGCTGGCAGCGCGCCGGTGCGGGCGACTCCCTCCCCGCGCACCCCGCCATCAACCGGTTCCCCGCTTGAAGCTAGCGGCGTCCAGCGTAAGCAATGGCATATCGATTGAAATACATTTTTGCCAAAATCCGACAACTATTGTAGGAGTCCGTCCGGACTTACATAGAGCAACCCGGGCCACCACCGGCGGACCGGAGGAGAGTTGCCATACGCAGGCGTTCTCCTCTGTCGAAGTATAAGTTCACACGGTTATATAAGTACAACAATGACCAAATCTAGTTGCGTGGCAAAATATATGTTCTACAAAAATACCCAATTCTCCGTTTTTCTCATGTTTTCTTTTTGCTATAATTGGAGATTTGCCACGTCAAATTTACAAAAAGGTGGCGCCTCGTTACCGGTACAGAAACAGAAACTTTTTTATTAATTTCCTTAAAATTTAATCTTAGGAGTTTTTTAAGTTTTAAATTATAGATAGATCTAATGACCTTCTTCTGTAAAACAAATATAATTTCAGTTTCAGTCGCGTGTCCCCATACTAAAATATCATACAACATTATGCTATGGAAATAGCTAAGGACTAACTGTTTCAACAATGGTAAGACTTCTAATCTTTTTTTTTCAACATATGCTGCAGAATTACTAGTTTTGATATATGGGCGTTCCATTGAAGTTTTGTGCCTAGTGTGATTCCAAGAAAAATGGTGGTATCAATGAGAGGAGCTGTCTTCCCATTTAAAATTACATTAGTATTAACATTTTTTACTTTCAGAGTTATGAATTACAAACATTAAGTTTAGTGCCATTTAAATGCAAACTATTAACATTAAACCAATTTACTAATTTAGATGTAGCATTATTTATTTCGTCATAATTTTGTAAGTGACGTTTTAACTTGAAAGTTAAAGAAGTGTCGTCAGCAAATAATACCATGTGACTGTTATCTCCTACTACGTGAGGTAAGTCATTAATATGTACAAGAAACACCGCGAATTGAGCCTTCAGGCATGCCCATTTGTACAATCGACCCGGAAGATCTCATACTATTAATGACAACTTTTTGCGTTCTGTTACTTAATATGAGATAATTAATTTAACAGCATCTCTTTTTACACCGTTTTTTTGAAGTTTCCTGATTAATTTATTATCCAAAATTATCATAGGTCAAAAAATACACCCAAAGCATCCTGTGAATTCTTCGATGCATAGAATATACTTAATCAGCTGAACGCCAGTATCCATTGTCAAGTGACCCCTTTTGAAATCGAATTGATTTTTATGTAGTTAATTGTTTCCATTTTTTTACATTTTATCAAGAATAATTATTTAAATAATTTTGCTAAGTGAATTACTATGAGATTCAAAAAGAGATATTGCTTTACTACGCTTCATTAAATCACGAAACACACCAGATTCGATACTAGTATTAAAATATTAGATAATTAAGATGCAAATGTATCTATTAAAGACGCAATAACTTTAATGGAAATCCCCCACAGAATTTTTCAAATGGGAAATTATAAAAATTTGTATAACCGACTTCAATATAAATAAAATAAGAACATCATCAATGAATTCGAAATCAATTAAATATGTATTATTTGGGATAATTCAAGTAGATGCAAAATAAAGTACTTATTGGTCTGATCTTGATCAAATCTATATTTTATTAAAAGCTGATGCTTCTCATGTAGTCACATTCTCTGTACTAACCATACAAAACACAGCAGCATTAAGCTGCTGTTTTACACCGGTATTCTGTGAGAACGTAGTCCTTCCCCGGTACCATAATATGACTGAAGCGTGGCTCTACCACTTACTTGGTTGTCAGCTCAAGTTGCACGTCGTAACGTTGATACAGTTCTCGGAACGACTGCAGAGTGGCAGCGATTCGGTACAGTTTAGCCTCGGCGATCCTTGCACGCTCATACTGATGCAGCATGCGGATTTCGGTTTGGTGCAATACTCGAACACTTCCTGGACGTATCTATAGCCAAATAAAATAGATTTTATTTTATTTTCGTTTTGAAGACATTAAGATATTAAGAAATTAATTGTATCCAGAACTAGCTGTAACACCCTAAGCTATTTCACCTCCTCAAGGGTTCAATTTCCCAACAAATTCAAACAAAGTAGGTAACAGATGCGTTTTCACCTCTGACTATGATGGAATGCACCACATCCTGAAATTATACTGTATCTCTATACCCTTCATAGCTACTAGCTTACACAAACCCATGCTACGTCACTGCTCTGCGCATCAAAGACTGGTTAAGAAAAACGATAAACAAAAGTTAGATTGGAGTTTGAATCACTAAATTCCGTCAGATTAAAATATAAGAAATGCAAAAGGTATTTGATATTTATGAGGAAACTCTTAAAAAATCATAAACAAATTCATGATTTATTTTACATAATATGACACATAGACATGAGGAACAAGATTACAAATATTCACATCAACACGATATAAGGATATTTCTAATAACTAAAAAATAATGGCCACTTTGAAATATATTTTATTTATTGATTTATTTATTTTATTTATAAGGTACACACAAACGTATTGTACACAATACATAACACAGTTAGAGTAACAAATATTATTATGACTAATCCATAAACATATTGAAAAATTAATAATACATAGTATAAGAGGCACTTAAAAAACTTATTTATTGATATTCGTGAAATTTACATATTTAACGTAGCAGTAACATATCTTTAAATTGTGAAAATAAAAATTGCGTTGTTGAAAGGGTTACGCAGATTAGATCTACCGTTAGCATTTATTAAATTAAGCAGTTCCGGGCAGTCGATAGAGGAGTGAATGATTTTGTGAAGTTAAAGAAGCTCTAATATTGTCTACGTATATCTAATTTCTTAACTCCAAAGTAATTCACTCTTTCATTGTACGATAGAAACTGACAGATCAATCCACGTTTACAAAATTAACCTCGCAGAAATTTTTTTTAGTGGAATAAAGGTGACAAACGAGGACACAGTCCACCTGATGGTCGGTGAATTATGTGGCCCATAGACATCTACGTTTATCTTCAATTAAGAATCAAAATGCAGATGCGTTGTGACCTCTGAGGACTGAATGTCTCGTTTCCGGTAAAAAGGGTCTCTTATTTTCTGCGCTCACAATATGAAACACAGCAGCATTAAGCTGCTATTTTACGCTGGTATTTTGCGTGGTCCTACCCCAGTTGAGCCGATCCATTCGTGTTGCAACCACAATATCGCTGCAGCATGGCTCTATCACATCGTAATCTCTAAACTCGTTCAATATTAGCTATAATATGTACATCAATAGGGTGACTGGCATTTTGAAGACGGCAATTACGTATCGTGAGAATGTAATCTGGGTTTGATTGCGTTCTACTGCTTATGGTGAAACACATAAAGTAAGTCTTTATTATATTTAGCGAAAGTTGGTTTAACCTTATCCATAGAGCAGTAGTAAAAAGTGCCAATTCCGCGTTCCTTGCGATAGAGTCCAAGGATTTGCCGGTAGTGACCATGGCGGTACCATCAGCGTAAGAGAAGATTTTGGTACATTTTAAGGACATACTGTAAAGCGTATTAATGTGAAGTAGGAATAAAGTGGAACCAAGAACTGAGCCCTGTAGTACCCCAAAAGTTAAGTCAGTATCGCTGCTCACAAAACTACCAACTTTAACTTTTTGCTTCCTACCACTTAGATAACTTTTGATTAAATTTAGTGGAGCGCCTCTAAATATTTTGTTATATAAATGAATTACTTGTTTCGGGTATTTCCGTATATTTATATTACCTCCAATGTACGTTGGCACACATCGATGACGGATATCGAACCAACGAAGTAGCGTGTGGCCTGCCTACAGATCAATGACATAGACTGGTAAAGCAATGTTCTATAGTTCGGGTGGCGTATAAATGCTTGCAGCTCTGCCAGGCGGGAATCCTGCAATTATAAATACAACTGATGTATGCTGAACCGCATATAACGAGTAATTATCATAGATTAAATAGTTAGCCTCAAACTATTCGAGTTGGAAAAGAATCCCGCTTAGTCCGAAATCATAGCTTCCGATGATGACTGAATAAACATTTCTTTTACACCAACTAATTAATGATAATTATCACATACGTACATACATCCGTACGGATATCCACGTGAAATTAGTCAGAATATGTTCCTGGGAAACTCGAAAATCGGGTTGAAACCAATAACTTCCCTATTTTTAAAAATTTTCAATTTTCTTAGTGGGAAGTTAAAAAGTGGTTATTCAAACACCTACAGTACAACATCATCATCATCGTCATCATTACAGCCTTTCAGAAGACCTCTGCTGAACATAGGCCTTCCCAAAGGTATACACAAAGCAAGGACCCGAGCTACCAGCATTCATCAACATCACGCAACTGTTATTGGGTAGTCACTCCGTCTGGTGGAAGAAAGATAGAAAAAAGTAACATTCAAATTCGTACAAATTATAAATTGGTAATTATGTAAATGTGCGATGTCAAAAAGGTTCTCGCCATATTTATAATCTGTGGAATGCAATTTATACAGATTAACGTAATAATGAAAGTAAATCTTTTACCGTGAGGTGTGAGAGGCCCAAACTCTCAAATGCAGTGACGAGTCTTGGAAGCAATACGGTTGTTATGATGTGGATGCCAGCGAATGCCAGGCGGATCCAATTATAGAAACACTTACGTGACTCTTGGAACTCTCATGTCTTCTTAAGGAATTTGACACAATACCTAAAAACAGTACATGAAAATAAAATCAACCCCAAAATTACATCTTTTTATATATAATTCTTTAATACATGTGTTTGTGTTTGCCAATGAGGTACCCTAAACGGCTGGTTGATTTTGATGCCATTTTTGTACATGTTTGAGTGGGTCCCTGAGTGGTTTAGATTCACATAGGACCTACCAGGTGGTGCATTTGTCAAGATTCAGAAATCACCTGTGCGAAGCCGGGGTGGATCGCAGTCCCCTATCTTACAAAGTATCATATAACAGCCAATATCATACAAAGAAGATTACATATGCGTTGTCACCACTGACGATGATGGAATACCTCACATCTTGTAATTAAACTGGCTCTCTACACTCTTCATATCACAAAAGCCAAGTAACAATGCCTAACGGAAAAGCTTAAGATAGGTACTTCTATCCAAACAGACTTTTAGACGGACGAGGTGTTTTGCCATGTTTATTTATAGTATAAGGGTCACAAATGAGCACACAGTTCACTGGTAAGCTTGGACATCTACATCTACTGCAGATTACAAATTAAAATGCACATGCGTTGTCACCCCTTAGGATAAAGATGGATTGCCTCGCTTCCAGTAAAAAGGTTCTCCGGTTTTCTATACCCAACATATGAAACACACCACAGCGTTACCTGCTGATTTACGCCGGTATTCTGTAAGAGCGTGGTCCCGCCCCGGTCGAGCCGACCCATTCGTGCTACAACCATCGTATAGCTACAGCACGGCTCTACCACGCCGAAAACTACGTTTTAATATCGATTACTCCTATATTTAGCTTCTTCGAATCTATGAGGGAAGCTTGATTTCATAGGCGGTAATAATGATGAAGATATTCCTTTATGGATTTTTTAGGGAGCTACGAACGATCACAATGTCCACTTAACGGTAAGTGGACAGCAGCCTATAAACACCTCCGTACATCCATATTTAAGAATCATGTTGCAGAAGCGTTGTCCTTCCTGAGATCAAGCCAGTAAAAGTGTTTCCGGTTCTTATCATAACTCACGGCACACAGTAAATTATGCTCCATTATTGTTTCCCAGTCGAGACAAACCATTCGTTCGACATCCGTAATAAAATATTTGTAGATCGTGGTTCTTCCATTAGAGAATCTGACAAATTTAAAATTTTCCTAAGCCCTATTTCTTAAAAATAAAAATACAGCCGTTGCCGTACGGGGACGGCCCAAGAGAATTAATTCTGTCTGAGCCAAATCTATTTAAGCAACTATTGGGTATAACAGAAGAAAAGAAAAATCTTTTTATTTTCAATATTTGGTGGTTATCATCTCGTTTACAGACGTACGTCGAGTTCGGCTGGCAGTAACGTCCTTGGTACGAGACATCCGTTACTGCGACCGTCAAGTACGACAAATGCTTCTAAAAACAGAAGAGGCTCATGTCCTGCAGCGCAGCTTGACATGCTGATGAAGAAGAACAAATAAAAATAAAGAACAAACACTTAATTTAATGATTTACAGCAATCCTTAACAGTAATGGTGGCGTGGAATAAGCTTGCAAGGTCACGGCCCTCTAGCACGCGTTGGGCCGCCTGCAGCAGTGTGAGCTAGACAGCTGCGCTTGCGATTCCACATCGGTCATTGAGACAAAGTTGTTCTAGCATGAGAAATTAAAAATGCCAAAATTTTTATAAAAGAGCATTTTTATTTCATAAAGGTAATCCTTATTATATTTTCATAAACAAAAATCAATCGCTGTTCGTTAGTCTGGCTAAAACTCGAGAACTGCTGAACCCATGTGGGTAATTGTGGTCTTGAAATATTTGTGGAAATTCAGGGAAGATTTAAACGGCGAGAAACATAAATAACGAGAAAGAGGAAACACTCAAAACGACAGTTTAGTTTTCAATACAAAATGTTCCTAGCTGTGAAATGATGACCGATCTCTTTGGTCTGTTCCTAGCTGTAAAGTGAGGCCCGATCTCTTTGATCTGTTTTATTTCAGAAATAAAAAAGTGTAAAAGTGTTAGCTAGTGGACAAATAAAAGAAAATAAATAAATAGCAACACGATTAATAAAATCTATCATGCCGACGTTGATAGGCGTTGTGCTCATAATCCAACAGTGAAGCGAAGCATTATTCATGGAACTACAAACGTTTCTTCATCGGGACAAACCACGATATTTTACCTTTAAAAACCAACTAATAAATCGATCTATCCTCTATGTCGATTGATATCTCAGATAAAGAGTGCATCCTTCTTTGTTGGTGACGATTACTGCTACGTGCGTGAGAACTTTCTTTACTTCGATGATCCTTTGTGATAGTGGCATTGCTAGTTATGTGCTCTTTTTTTTGTTAATCTTTTATGATAGTGACATTTAGATGAGAGTACAGGCTTATTTGTTACATTCACCTGAAACCCACAATGGTCCGAAATCAAGAGGGAATTGCTACATAGCTAAACACTAGTTGATGGACATGACATCTCTCAAGAATTTCATCATAAAGCATCGCGTGTACGGCCAAGTTCGTTGTTGGATGTATTCTATAGAATGGCAAAAGCGTGGTCTGCCACATGCACACACTTTAGTATGGTTTGTGGACAAAATGAGGCCAGATAAGATTGATTCCATAATTTCAGCTGAAATTCCTGATGTAACACTTGACCCAAAATTGCATGCAGTAGTTACCAAACACATGATAGATGGACCTTGTGGAGTTTTCAACAACAATTTTAAAGTTTACAATTCACCCTGTATAGTCGAAGGCAGGTGTTTCAAGCGATGTCCAAGAGATCTGATTGCTGAAGTGATGAAGTATCACAATACCAAATGGGTCGCTATGTAAGTAACAACGAAGTAATTTGGCGTACCTTTTCATTTGCGATCCATGAAAGACACCCTACAGTAGTCCATTTGGCAGTCCATTTAGAAAATGGTCAAAGAGTTTATTTTAATTAATCGAAGGCGGCAGACAAGGCGGTACGTCCACCGTTGACAACATTAACAAGCCTCTTCACAGTCTGTCAAACTGATGATTTTGCTCGCACTTTGCTGTATGCTGACATGCCACGCTATTACACATGGAAAGCATCATCGAAATCGTCTCAGTGTCGAAAACAACAAACGAAAACAAGGAACACCAGTTAAAGGACATCCAAATTTATTTGCTTCAGAGGCTCTGGGTCGCATGTACACAGTACATTCAAATAGCGATGAATGTTATTATATGCGGTTGCTGTTGGTGAATGTTTGTGGTCCGACATCGTTTAAATAACTGACTACAGTTAATGGACAGCTGTGTGCGAGTTACAAAGAATTGCGTACGATGCTTTGATAGAAGCTGTGAACAGTGAATCCGGTGGAATTTATTTCCTTGATGCTCCCGGAGGAACCGGAAAAACGTTCTTAATTTCATTGCTTTTGGTTAGGATCAGATCGCGAAATGATATAGCTCTAGCGTTGGCTTCATCTGGAGTAGCTGCGACTCTGCTAGAAGGCGGGCGAACTGCACATTCTGCCTTGAAGTTACCATTAAACATTTTTTTTACAGGGTAGGGTGACAAACGAGCACACAGTCCACCTGATGGTAAGTGGATGCTGCGGCCCATAGACATCTACATCTATCCTCGATTAAGAATCAAAACGCAGATGCGTTGTCACCCCTGAGGACTAAGATGAAATGCCCCGTTTTCAGTAAAAAAGGGTCTCCGGATCTCTACACTCACCATTCGAATCAGCACTATTTTACGCTGGTATTCAGCGAGAGCGTGGTCCTTCCCCGGTCGAGCCGACCCACTCGTGCTACAATTATACTACTAATATAACTGCAGTATGGCTCTACCACGTACAAAATCACCTTTCCTAGTTGTTACCTCGATCTTGTGATATTCCTTAGTCTACTCCATGGGGTAAAAAATAAAGCCGATTTCAATTTATAAATTTATATATAATACATAAAGACTCAGGCCTGTCACCCAAAGGGGTTGGCAGAGACTACGCCCTTCCATTTGGCACTACCCTAACACACCTTTGTCGCCTACTTTTTATCCATATACCTATGCGAAGGTATACATGCTCGTCGGTTAAGGGTACTCTTAAAGAATTAATTAAGAGTAACTTAGTATCCCCCATCTTCAATGTATCGCCAAATTGGTGGATTAACTTTCGTCTAAGCGTCCCTCTCTGACTCCTCCGTTCACTTGGTATAGAGATCGCTTCTGTGAATTAAAATCATGGAATTTAATAATAAAAAAACTAAAGCATCGTTAGTGTCATTTAGTACTGTACTATAAATACTTGAGGTTTTGATTAATAATATAAGATTTTGAACAGCAACCGACATAAATATTATAACCATAATAAATGTTAATTTTGATTTCAACTGAAAAGCAAACCTAACTCAAACTATGATACAAACAAATTAAGAACATAAGATTTTGAACAGTAACCAACATAAATATTATAACCATAAAATATGTTAATTTTGATTTCAAGTGAAAACCAAACCTAACTCGAACTATGATACAAACAAATTATTACAAACGCTTGAAAAAATTCAATTTTCAGTTCGAAGAATAAAATTTTGTATCACGAGAGATTGCATTATTCTGCAGCCAACTAAACAAAATTGAAAGCACTGACGCTATTCATAGTTTTTATAAAAGCTTAGAAAAATAACACTACCACCAATTAAAAGTCACCAGTATTAAGTTTAGGCCCAGAAGTAGCAAAAATAATTTAAGCTAAGTGGCAGTAAATTTTCTCTTTAATCAACTAGTTGCTTTCAGTTTGATTGTAACTTTGACGTTAACTTTGCAGTATTGCTAATATGAATGAGTAATATGTAACTAGTTTTATTTAATTAAAATTATAAATTTAACAATTATAATACAAAATATAGTACTAATTACACACAATATAAAAAAAGAAACTATAATATCGAAAAGCTAACACTAAAAATTTAAAAATAGTCAAAAGTCCCGCTCCCCGTGTTATAGTGCCAAGAACGCTGGCTGCGTTTTCTCGCTGAATAGCTATACTTAGCTTTTAAGTGAGGAAATAACCAGCCTTCTTATCACCAGCAGTGACGACCAGCCGCGGATGCAGTTCCTTTAGGAACTTCACTGCACGTGGACCCCACGGACCGATAGTCTCCACAGCAAATGGCACAAATATGTAGTCATTTGTCAAAGACTCATATTTGCGCCATGTACTAAATTCGGCTGCCTCTGATGCCGCTTCGGCTCTAAAAGAGGTACCCTTTAGATGAGAGGCCGCCAAAGTATCAACGCAAGTAGCATCCTACACTAGGGATTTACCTCTCTCCCAAGGGACCAAAGTCATACTGTCGGGTCTCTTGCCATCGTCTCTAAATATCCCACAAAGCTCTAAAACTGAGGGGACATTTATGGAGACAAGAGTCTTTCGGTTCATGTCGTTCAAAGAACCGTGACGGGAAAACCTACCCGCACTTTACTTGCATGAAAGTCATTGGAGCCCAAACTCATCGATGCTGCTACCACAGAGACACTAATGAGGTTGACAAATTGTTGCTCCTAGCCGGATTCCTACGGTGATGCACAAGCTCTCCCCATCAAGCAAAGTGCCGAGATTACTTAATGGTAGAGCGTGTAACTAGTGACTTAGATTCCTTAGTCGATACAGCTAGAAGGCGAGCCTGATCTTGTTGACTGTGGAAATTTTGAAATATTTTTTTCTGGACACTCCGTACCAACGGAATATCCTAATGTTTTTGTTGGTTAATTTCCAGTGGGACATTTTCGCCGGGACAGAGCGTTAGCCATGTTTGCCTTTCCTCCGCAGCAAAGCACAGATCTACTTCATTATTTAAAATTGTGTTACATAAATTATTGACACTACGCACGGAAGCAAGAAAAGCAGGCAATGCGACGCTAGAAATATATCTTACTCCAATACCACCAAATTTAATAGGTAAAGTGGCTTGATTCCAGGAATATAATAGAATAGAATAGAATAGAATATTGATTTATTTGCATTGAATGTAGGTAATTCACAAAAAGGGTGTTGACAGAGT
>DWHP01006080.1:0-11586 GCA_018247895.1 Parnassius honrathi | reverse complement strand
GACTAATATAACCATAAAAAAAGATTTGAAATATAATATAATTTCATTTTGATAAATAATAAGAATCATTGAACTAGATGTAAAAAGAAAAGAGTGTAATGTATTACATATAGTTTTTATATTTTCTAATAGTGACTTAGTTAACTGCACTATTAGTCATAGGCATTTTCAAGTATGCGCCAAAAGACAGGCATTACTTGAAAGAATCGCGTTTGAATGTTGGATAGTTTATGCAGAGAGATCCCCAACACTCAAAATGCTTTTGCTTATCGCCATTCTGTTGGGTTTGAGAAAGTTCAGTTTCAGTTTTAGAAATATTTTCAGCCATTTGTCGGTTCTTTGACTCTCGTCTGTCAGTTTTACGTGATAGAGCGACGCTGTAAGCGAAAGATAACAAAGTAATATAGCAGGATAATTCTGTTTTGTTTCGTATGGTAGGTGACGAGGATCGGAGACGCTATTTACTGGTGAGAAGGCCTTCCATCTTAGTCCTCAGTGTCAACAAAGCATTTTCATTATGATTCTTAATCGGGAATATATGGACTGTGTATCTATTTACCATCAGGTGGATTGATCTATAAAAAGGCAATAACATAAATAGCCGAAGTTAAAGTTAACGAAATAACTAAAATAGGATTACAGTTATTTTATATCGCGAAAATTTTATTTGACGACTACTTTGACCGTGGTAAATAAAACCCATTAACTTTTAAAAAAATTGCTCGTATAATCTTTTGTGAAGGGATAATAAACCTTGCTAGTTTATTCGAATTCTAAGATCACTTGTTCATGACGCATCCTGTTAATTAAAAAACAGGACACCATCGACCGCCCAATGGCGATAATATCCATTCGAAACCAAATCCTGGGTATGATTGACATCAGTACCCGATTACTAAACCAGTTTTTCTAATAAAGTGAAACAACCAAGACTAGTTTGTGGTAAGTTTTTAAAGTTTTCTTAAACCGTCGGCGCATTCTTAAAAGCATAAACACTCTTTTACTATCGAGTAATGTATTTAAAAAAAGGATCATTTAATTCAAACGACTTTCGTTCTAGACATGTACCAAAAAAAATTGCTTCACCAAATACTCTATAAAGTAAACTAGGTCAAGCGGCATCTCTACCGCGTCCCTGGCATCGATAGCTGTGTGCAAGCACGCACAGCACTATCGCACCGGCGGCGTCTTGCTCGAAATTCGAATAACGCTTGGTCAAGCGCATCTCAAAGCGGGGAACGTGGCACGGTCTAATTTGCGCCGGGTCTGCGGTGCCCGTATTCTCCGGACACTAGGTACTATGTACACGGCTGTATGTACCCCGCTTGCATTCATTATGTACCTGCCCCGTTATGTACTCTAGATACGTAGGCGAGCTCCAATTTCGGACGTTTTGTCTTTATGTCTTAAGAGGTTTGCGGTATCGTTTATATATCTATTTACTTACAAATCATATACATTTAACTGGAAATGTTTACTTACCTTTCCATTATTCTAATAAATAAATTAAACAAATGGTTTGTATAAAAATGTTTAAAAATTTATAAAAAGTAACGTAAAAAAAGTAACTTGTAGTTAAAGCCTATACAAGATCCCCTGCTCGGGAATGCATAGGCGAACGTTTAATGTCCCCGATTTTTTTGTTAATTTCTCAGACATAGGTATAGGTACTTTTACAAAGTTTCCCTTCAATAACGAGCATGAGGTAAATAATTTAAAATTGGAATTGGTGTCGGCAGCAATCGAACTCGGGTTGCTTGCATACTGTGAACCTTATCCCCTGAGCTACGTTAGCTACCACGGCACTAACAGAGTATAAAGAGGAAAAACAGACATATCTTTCACGTGCTCGCCTTTGCCTATTTCAGTCGGGGATTGTTTTTAAAAAATAAATTTAAAATCGTTTCGCTGCGACATGCATTGCTCGTTTTAATTTTAGTTCTCGATTTAAAATGCAAATATTCTTGGAAATAAATTTCTTTATGTATTGATTAACGGTGATTTTACATACGTATTTTTCTACAACAATCGAATACTCTGATCAATAAAAGCACAGCGTCGTCAACTTGTTTTATACTTAGACCAATAAAGAAACCAAGCCGGTGCGCTTCGTATATTTTAAGTGAAGCCTGAACTAAGCCAAAGACTTATTGCATGAACACGAACGCACACTTGTGCGTCTAAAAGCATTTAGCACCAGAACATTGCTTTAATTGCATATGAGTGTGTCCAGCAGTGAACCTCTGCGTGTTGTTAAAGCTAGAAAGTGAAAAAGGTTTGTACGTGTGAACGTCAAGAGCATGGGTTCAGCATCCCTTAAAAATTAAACAGCGCTCGCTCTATTCTTCTGTCCTTTTTTGTTGGTCAGTTTTGAATCAATTTACCTAACCGAAGTGACATAATTCGAAGAAGCGACAACTGATGAGAAAGAATGCTTAAGCGGCAGCTTCACACTGGCTGGCAGAGTGGAGGGCGACCCCTCATTAAATGGATTGATGACCCAGTAGGACATTGGGTGCTATTGTCTTAGGGTCGTGTTTTGTGCACTTGAGGGAGGCCTAGGTCTAGCAGCTTGAGCTTGACGTGAGATACAGCTGGCAAACATTTCACGAAAAAAGAAGTTAAAATTACAACCTATGTACGTCCCACTACTAGGCACTCATCCCATCTTTTTTTTGTGAAGGTTATGGAGCAACGACTTGTCACAATGCTCCAATTTGTGTTAGCGAACTTCACATATCTACGATATTTTTACTCTTTAAACATTTGGGCTGTTTTGCTTTTGATTATTTCTTAAACCGTGTAACACGTGGTAAATCTGCTGACACAATTGAATATAGCTATTTCATTGGTGCCAGCAGGGTTCAAACCCTGGTTGCTCATGTACCTTGAAACTTATGTCGGGAACATAGCAGTTGAGCCAACACGGCTTTCCAAAAGTAGTAATTATCCAGGTTTTACCCACAATGTCGAGCGTAGAACGTAAACAAAAAAACCTGCTGATATATTAATAGCGGTCTTTAGTCTTGACAAAGTAGTTCAAATATCTACTTTAATTCCTGTTTTTGCTATTATCTTGAGAACTATGCTACCTGAAGTTACAGCCTGTACACATACGTACGCCCCAGTGCTGCGCGTGTGCCCCCTCGCCTTTCTGAGAGGATTCTAGGGCAAGGAAACGTCCGCCGCGCTGTCTCAGTGCGTGTTGGCGAACTTCACATGACTTCCAAATGTTTTTTTTTCTTATTTTTCAGACATGCAGGTATCTTCATAATGTTTTCCTTCACCGCCGAGCACGTGGTAAATCAGCACTTAAAATTACAATTAACAATGTCATTGGTGCCGGCGGGGATCGAAACGGGGTTGTTCGCTAGCAAGCGCTATGCCCCTGAGCTACCACAGCTCAAAACTATGTGCGAAAACTACGTGCAACACGGGAAAATGTGTAAAACTACAAAATTAAAGATCTATTAATTTCACTTAAAATGGTTCTTATTAGGTACATTGACCTTTAACACTCATAGTTTTGTTTTGAAATGGTGTTGAATTAAAAAACGCGTTAAAATCGTTTTTGCATCAAATTTTAACAGACATTAGTTAGATAAAGTGTAAGGATTTTTTTTGAGTAAAGTTGCTAACCAACACAAACTTTTCTCGCAACTTTTTCTTCTATCTCGTATAGTTCATGAGATATTCATTAAATTTGTTTAAATTATCAGTTTTTCGATTTGACGAAAAAAAATCTGCATGTATTTTGCATGTAAATTTTCGGCACAATCGGTTCCATCATTCTGATGATAAGCCAGGCGACAGACAGACAAAAACTTTAAAAATGGTTATTCATGTCTTAATTAGGGAGGGCCGAACATTCGTTTCATATTCGGTATTCAGCATATTCGGTAGCTTTACCGAATATTCGTATTCGGCCGAATATTCGGCTAAATCACAGAACATTCGTTAAAGTGCTACTTAAGGTGTCCACTGTATTGAAATGTACAAATTGAGTAATGCCATGTTTTTCATAATGTTAATATTGAAAGTATATCTTATTTATGGGTTAAATCTAGCGTTATGTTTTTAGGCACTGTAGATTTATTTCCAATTATAGGAAATATAACGCTTGATGTTAAGGAATCAAACAAAGAAACATTACATTACATTAGTACGTTTCGCTTTACTTTAGCGATCAGTCTCTCTAAAATAATTAAGATCTCCTGCCACTCACTATTATCACATAACTATCAATTTTCTCTAAGAATAACACAACGAAATACTTTATTCTCACAAAAGTAGTCAAAACATAAGCACGTGCCGGTTATTTGCACTAGTTGATGCAATAACATGTCGGGATGCGAGGGGCAGGGCCCGGCGCTAACCCCGCGCGCTTTGTGGTAACAAGTTTCGACATAAATTGGTTAGGTACTGAAATGATCCTGCCGAATAATGTTCGGCCGAATATTCGGTTCGGTAAAATTTTTACCAAACGCTCTAAAATCTATATTCGGCCCATCTCTGATCTTAATAGAATACAAACATCCCCATGAGCTGAACAGTGGCCAGTTATTTCAATATTAAACACAGATACATATACTGGGTTTCTTGCTGGTTCTTCCCAGGATAGAGGCATTTTCTGAACCAGCGCTAAGTAAAAAAATGTCTTTCAATAAGTATTATGTAGGACTGAGGACTGAAATGGAATGCCTCGTTTAAGGTCGTCAGTAAAAAGGGTCTCCGGTTCTCTACACTCACCATACGAAACACAGCACCATTAAGCTTCTATTTTACGCTGGTATTCTGTGAGAGCGTGGTCCTCTCGGTCGAGCCGACCCATTCGTGCTGCAACCACAATTTAACTGCAGCACCACTCTACCACTTAAATAAAATGTAATAATCTATATTAAATAAACGTCATTCTATTTTATTCTATTCCATTCGATACCTCAGTTATATTTATTAGTGTAGATTTGTTTCATTATAATATATTATTAATGATTTTAGTAGGTAACACCCGACTTATTATAATCAGACTTCACTAAATTGGTTTCATATAAAACAACTTCGGCACAATGAACTCATATTCTAGAAGCAACTAAACCCGTGGTCACCCATACCCCATTGAGTCGTGTAACGTATCTTGCTCTAATTTGCGCGGGATCTGCGCCGCCCGTGCTCTCCGTACTTACGGAAATTACACGTAGGTACAAAATCGAGCTCCGCGCTACGTACAGCCGCCCACCTACTCTCTTTTGTACTTTTAAAACGATTCTTCTGAACGACTTGTTCCTTAACTCGTTTTTTTCCGTAGTAGTAATGGAGGTGTTTTTTTTTTCGTTTTTGTCTGTTTTGAACATTGACATTTGAATTCGAATAAAATGTCGGTATCGATTAATTAAATCATTTAAATAGATATTTATGCGATCATCGTAAATTACACGGTAGGTATCTATCTACTTGAACCCAACCTAAGTTCGATACGCGATACAGCAATGAAATCTCAGAATGAGAGGAGAC
Source organism: Parnassius honrathi (assembly GCA_018247895.1). Taxonomy (NCBI): domain Eukaryota; kingdom Metazoa; phylum Arthropoda; class Insecta; order Lepidoptera; family Papilionidae; genus Parnassius; species Parnassius honrathi. The sequence goes on along the minus strand of DWHP01006080.1, from coordinate 6,075 downwards.
ATGTTTCGAGAAGTGGGATGGATGTTGGCTGTAACTGCCGTCTAGCTCGCCATCTATTACATCCTATCAAAGTCCACTGCTGAACATAGGCTTTCTCCATAGTCTGCATCATAGGAGGGATTGTTGCCATAGTTGCCACGCTGGACAGGTGGGTTAGCACCCACAGTTTCTAAAATTATACGTGATAGAACCACACCGCAGCTATATTATGGTTGTAGCACGAAGGGGTCGGCTCGACCGGGGAAGGACCAAGCTCTCACAGAATACCAGCGTAGAATAACAGCTTAACACTTCTGTGTTTCGTGAATGTAGGGATCCGGGGATCCTTTTTTACTGGAAACGAGGCATTGTATCTTAAACCTCAGGGGTGGCAACGCATCTGCGTTTTGTTATTCTTAATCGATAATAAATGTAGATGTCTATGGGCCACTGTATCCACTTACCATCAAGTGGACTGTGTGCTCGTTTGTCACCCTTATTCTAAAAAAAAAACAATTATGAGTTGCTGTTGTCAAGAAGTTGCTGGCGCCCATTTACTGCTTTAGTTTCCCACTGTCGCCTTTTACGACGCTTGAAACGGAATGGAATGGAATAGAATAGAATAATTTTCATTCAATACAGATTACAGGAATACTTACTGGAAGTATTTTTTTTACTTTTACCATTTGTGTGTACACGCGACCACAGAATTACTATCACACGACGCATTGCAATGTGGCTTACCCTCAGTGTTAATCCACGTTTATGAAATGAATTGTTCATCGATACAGTCGAGGCAACATTACCGGTATATTCTGCTATAAATAAATAAATAAATAAATAAAAATAAAAATTGTTTATTTCGGACAACTTGAAATCCTTACATATATGTTAGTAATATAATTTTTAATTTTTTTTTAAATATTTAATTATTAAGCAGGACATGGTCCTGGAGATCATATTTTTGATCAGTGGACAGTCCCCACTGTCGGCAATCTCACTCAGCACACTGTGGCCGCTGCCGCGCACTCTGTTTAGCAAAGATGCGGTATTTTTTGGGATTATTGCATCAACGCTATCCACCCTCGCCAGTGCAAACATCGCAGACGCGCTACAGTAGCGCGGCAGCCGCAACAGCGCCCAGAATGCCTTGTTGTATTGACTACGTAGGGCACTATAAGCCTTTTTGGTGTGGTTGGTCAATAGACTGCAAGAATAAAAGGACGCATAATATGTTTTGAAAAGCGTGATCTAGACAGCATCAGTGCAGCGACCAAATCTATGCACCAACATATTTGCTCTGACCGACAGTGCCCTAGGTTCTCTTTCAATGTCCTCATCGTCTTTAAGGCTGTCAGTCACAATATGTCCAAGATATTTAAAACTATAGACCCTTTTCAGTGGTTCATTATAGAGCTTTATAGGTGGTACCATACTAGGACATTTACTGCCAGCCTTAAATACCATGAAATGCGACTTTTCGGTACTGTATAGTAAACCATGTGAGACAGCGAATTTTTCACAAACACCGAGTAGAGCTCTCATCGTACTAACTGAGGCTGCCATCAGAACCATATCATCCGCGTAGCTGATATTGTTCACACATACTTTGCCGATATGGCAGCCAACACGCATGCTGCTGAGCTCTCGAATTAGTGCGTCCATATACAGGTTGAAGAGCCTCGGTGATGTCAGCCCCCCTTGCCTCACCCCGCACTTCATCCTGTATGGCTCGGAGTACTCATTCGCCCATCTTACATAGTTCACTTGATTACTGTACCAGTACTTGAGTAAATCGGTGTAGCCACAAGGTAAACCTTCTAACTTACGCCATAAGATGTCGTACGAGACAAGATCGAAAGCTTTACTTAGATCTAGGAAACAAGCGTACACTGGGGTGAGTCTGTCCGTGTAATATTTAACAGTATGCTTTAAACTCATTATTGCTGTTAATAATGATAGATTGATGATGATTATAGATGCACCCCCAGCGGTGAAACCTTATAAGAAAAGCCACGTTTCTTTTAATACCGTACTAAATTTTTTTCACTACATCGATAAAGAAGTTTCTCGTCATTAATTGCAGCCCCGGATCTACTAAAAGAGTTAAGAGAGCTAATTAGCCGACATATAGTCAATTTTAATTTTCAATAAATGTGACACTTAAAATAAAAAAAAAATATTTTTAAATATTTAGCAATTGAAGAACGGCGGGAGGTCTCTTCAATCCAGGTAAGACACATCATTGTATTTAATATTTTATTAATCAAATTTATAGGACGTTTTTTTAACCTTCGGAATGCGAAAGTACCATTCTACGTCGCATTATGAGGCGTGCAAAATGTTTACCAAAATAAATTGATTACACAAAGTATAAAAGCAATGTAGGTTGTATATTACAGTGGTCTTTTGTCTATCAAGGGCTAAAAAATATTTATTGATGCTTGCCACTCAAGCATATAATTTTTTCAACAAATTTATGTAGAACAATTCTTGAAGTATCTAATATATCTTAATAGAAAGAATCACGAAAATCGGTTTACAATTGACGAAGATATCGCGTAACGTAAACTTCTTTTTTTATAGAGTAGGGGGCAAAGGAGCGTTCGGTTCACCTGATAGTAAGTGTTGTGGCTACTGCTCATAAACAACTACAAACCCAGAGGAATTGCTGGTGGGTTTCCGAACTTTTAAAAAGGAGTAAGCTCGTTTCTGAAGTTTCCTCCTTTTTCTGAAGTCACCTTAAAAATAATATGGCACGTATATTGACAGCTCTAGTGATAGGAAGACCGTTGCATTCCGACTCGTAGTTATCGGTCCGCGATTATGTTTCTAGTTGCACACCGATCGGAAAAGTCAGTACTGTTGGATCGATATGCGTATATTGGTATATGTATATGTTGGATGTAGTTCTATCAATAACCCGAGGGATGCAGTTCTGTGTAATTTGTATTATTCGCGACTACCCATCTCTACTCCGTAATTTGGATCATGTTGCACAGCCGCAATAATAATGGTCCAACGAACACGGGATCTTTTTTACTATGGAAATCCTTATGGAAACCTTCCGCTGCGGGGGCATCAATAAAGTTATGGCGGACTCCTACCAGCTAAAATTCCGCAATTGTCACCATCAGCGTATATAAGGGTATCCGAGATCTCCGTTCGGAATGCAACCCTATCTCCCTTTACATTATTATACGCACATCCCGGGGTAGCACTTACCACTTCCAGCACCCTTGCAGTGCTATCACGATATTATCTCGGGACCAATATCGAGTCACCGTCTTTCTTCGAGGGTTACATCTCGAGTCGTTCGGGGCCTCCACCACCAGTGCCTGCATCCTCAGAGGTACTTAGAAGACTGCCATCAATAGGAAGGACAATACTTAAAAGAAGTGACAAACGCCTTAACGACGTCATCTCCTTGCGACATCCACTCTATCCTAATCCTGCACAGCAGCCTCCTTCTACATCATAACACGCGCACGCGCGCGTGCATGTACAACGTGGTCACATTAACTTGACGCATCGCTGGAATGCGAGGCCCCGCCCGCTTCCCCCGCACTCCCTTAGCTCGCCCGGCAATCGTCAGTATGGTTAGCATCTCTGTCACCGATACGCGCGTCGATATTTTGACTAGTTTTCTGTTGTTATTGGATATTTTGTTAAGTTTTCGTTATTGTTTAAGTTTGGCTGTTCTATTAAGACTATTTTTTGAAGCCCCCGTATATAGAAATTGATTATTAATTAATAATAATAACGATGGGCCGTCACAATACGTTAACATGCATATTATAATTATTAATTTGAAATCCCTTACACTACAATCACATTCTATATTGGTTATTTACGTCACAATTTAGGCGTGAGACTTATGGAGCTGAGCTTGAACTGCTTTCAAATTTCATTAAATATTTTTACACATCCGGGAGCATGAGATTTTGAGTGAGATTGAGAGCTTTTACAGGTCATCAATAGAGCCTTCATAGTTTTAGCATCATAAATCATATATATATACTCTTCAGCAAATTATTAAGAAGACCGAAGACTATACCGCATTTTGGTCTTGCGCGTGTGGATTATGAGGTACCCTTCGATTCCGTCGAAATTTGACCAGTGCTGCAGTCCCTTCGGCGGTGCCAAGTTGACTGTCGGTATATCAAGATGCTGAAATATTTGTTCAGTAGGACTGCGATGGCTATTTGCGTAGAGAACCAGAGTATGAAACTTATCCAACTACAGAGCCGTGTAAAGCAGGGTGGCGTTATATCCCAGAAATTCTTCACTACTGTATTAAAAGAAGTCTTCAAGCTATTTTGCTAGTTTAATTATGACAAAAAAGAATAGTTTACTTCAATTTCATCATCAGCATCAAAAAAGAGTTGTTACAGAGTTCAGTTCTCTTAGGAAAATCTCAACTGAATCAAAAATGCGGTTTTTACCTGACTATCACTCGTTTAAACGTTGGGAAATACTCCCCTGTAAGGCAAACCAATAAGGAAGCTTGTTCATCTTGATGTCTTGTATCTCAATCGATCACAAAACACAGTACACAAAATCATACGTGTTCATTTGACACGCTGATGTGATACTGTATATGATACGTCCCGTTCCACACAAAATGTATCTGATGCACATAAGACGCGGTGATGCACCTGCATGTATCGTGATTGGTTGTATAGACATAATTTTATTTTGTATTACAAAACGGCAATGCGGTACAATACCTGATACGCCGCATCCCATCTCTTGTTGATTTTCATGGACTATTACGAGTAGAAGGATTGTAACACGTATAAAAACATTATGCCATATGTCACAAAAGTGACCTATCGACCCAATAGGGCTGATCGTTTTAGAACGTTATTACAATCCTATTGAGTCATTATTGTGGTGATGGGCGTGAACCTTCTACGACTGACCTCTGAGCTACCAAAGGCTTATATCTGAGTTCGATTTCATTATATTTTTATACCTGGAGTAAGTGTGATTAAAGAGCTCATAGTCCACCTGATGGTAAGGGATGCTGCATATATCCCCAATTAAGAATAAAAATGTAAATAAAATAAAACTCGCATAACTTCCTTTTGGAATCGACCACCACCAGAGATTTTTCCGGACCAACACGACTTAGGGACCTTCAAGAAAAGAGCCTACTCATTTTTAAAAGGCTGACAATGCAACTGCGATTCCCCTGGTGTTGCAGTTGTTCATGGGCGGCGGTAATAACTTACCATCAGTTGAGCCGTGTGCTCGTTTGCCCCCTCTCATATACCGAAATGCGGATGCCCCTTCACTCCTTTGTTGTAAGACGGAATGCCTCGTTACAAATAAAGGGTATCCGGTTCCGAACCATGTCGAGTGGAAAATTAGGCAAAACAGATGATATTTGGCAAGCATTTTAATTTTAAAATCAACTGAGTTTGGCGTTATTTTTATATTGTTGAACCGTATGTAGTCACTGCATATTACATTGAAAAAAATAAAAAAATCTTATGTCGAAAAAATAAACATAAATAGTAACTCATATAAATTCGTTCTATTTTCCGAACATATTTTGTAAGAGTCTTAAAAGAGAAATGAGATCTGAAGTATGAAAGGCACGTATGCTCATACATTTTAACAAGCACGCTTACTGCACAGGCAAATCGACAGAAACAGATCTAATATTGACAAGGTCATCAATATTATTGACACCTGTTCTTATCACACTTCTAATAACGAGATCTTTCTTTCATCTCCTTTTTTAAGTTGCGAGGTCGCATCGCGACCTTTTATTAGAATTATACTTTTTTGAGCAAGGGGCAGACGAGTTTTTAAAATCGATTGATAAATACATGACGCATGCTCTCAACCCGTCTTAAAAATATTTTTAATTATAACTATACTCGTATAGATACAATATTTTGTAGTCATTCACGCGCGTATGATGAATTTGAAAAATAGGGTAGGCCAACTATTCTACATTCGTAATATATAGTGGTGTAGTGATATGGTTTTATAAATTTTACTTTATACTGGCAGCGATCACCGAATGGTTAGAGGCACACTGAACCTTAACGTTAAGTTGGAGAGGTCTCGTCTAATGAAGTC
>DWHP01006079.1:0-11586 GCA_018247895.1 Parnassius honrathi | reverse complement strand
CTTATGAGTTGCTTATACTGTATTCTATATCTCTCATCATATATATATCATTCTTACTCAGACTAAATCCTATAGATATGTACGTTTGTTTCTTTTTACTGTCGCTTTTTCGTTTCATTCAGTTTCAAATCACAACGATGCTAAAGAAGTTTTCACTTCAAAAGATAAGTCGTTCAAGAGCATTTTACGTTTTATTAAAGCTGAGGATAAGATAAATAAATGTTACGATTTTGGTTTAGCCATGAAGAAGTTACTTAGCAGGAGTATTTTATGTAGTATAGTAGAGTATTAAATAGTTTAAAATAACTCAGCAGCAGTGAGTTATTTATTAAACTTTCAATAAATGATTGATTTTTTTTAAATAAATGTAATTTTCCTATCTTGACACACTTTTATTGTTTGTCTGGTGACAATTTCCTTATGAAAATTACGGTTCCATTTCATATTTTTCATATTGTTCTCACTATATTAAAAAAAACGAATATACCGTAACTACCGAAATCTCGATATTCATGAAAACTAAAACCGAAAATACCGGTTTTTAGAAAGAGGTCCGGTATTTAGACCCCTGGTAGATGCGTCGGTCTACAATTGATAATCAGTACGCAGATGCGTTGTAACTCCTGAGGACTAAGATGGAATGTCTCGTTTCCAGTAAAAAGGGTCTCCGGTTCTTTACATTCATCTACGAAGCAGCAGCATTAGACCGCTAATTTACGCTGGTACTCTATAAGAGTGCGATTCTTTCGCCGTCGAGCTAATTCAATCACACCACAACCATATTATAGCTGCAGCGTGGCTCTATCACGTAAAATAATATAACAGATATGAGCGCGTAAATTGATAGGTCTGTTTACTTCGTTCGCACTTATACTTATTTTAACCCCTTTTAAATACTCTGCCGCCCGACACAGCTCGTAAAGCGTCATGTAACCGGGTGATAAATGAAAATGCAAGCGAGCGTAATTTCAGCTGCACTGACTGATAACCGCCCGCAGGCGTCGCACCGCCATAATATTGTATGAAATGAAATCAACTGCTTCAACATGTTCACATTAGCGGTCACATTTACGACGCCTGCACTCGTCGGAGCAGTTCCCATTGTATTTATATAACACATTCAATGTAGTTTCTCTAACCACATATTTACATCGGAAATTCAATTTTGCAAACAAAATTAAAGTTTATTTCGGTGATTTTACGATTCGTTCGTTTATGTGCTCGATTAAATTTAATAATAAAATATTCTGTCTCTCCGACATCACATTTTTCGTTTGCTAATCTGAATGAAAGCACTGATTCCATAATTATAAACAAAATTACTTTTTGCGGTTAAATCGAACGGGGATAACAAATTTACAAATTGCAAACGCAAACAAGTACAAGCGGAACAAAAATTTTAATATTACGTTATCATGGACACGGTACCGAGCCGTGTAGCTCAGGGAAAATGCTCGTTGTAAATATTATAGTACGCGAGCAACCCGGGTTCGATCCCCGCCGGTACCAATGAAATTGTTAATTGCAGTTTTATGTGCTGATTTTTAATACCTGGTAGAGCCACGCTGTAGTTATATTATGATAGTAGCACGAAAGGGTCGGCTCGACCGGGGAAGGACCATGCTCTCACAGAATACCAACGTAAATTGATGCTGCAGTGTTTCGTACGGTGAGTGTAGGGAACTGTCTATTTTTACTGGAAACGGGGCATTTCATCTTAGTCCTCAGGTTTGGCAATGCATCTGCATTTTGATCCTTAATCGAGGTTAAATATGGATGTCTATGGCCCACAGCATCCACTTACCATCAGGTGGACTGTGTGGTAGTTTATCACCTTAATTCTATAAAAAAATCAGACTTTATAGTTTGCTACGCATGCTTCATTTTATTAGAAGAAATCAATACTTAATTTATATTGTAAATGTAATGTTGAGTAGGTACGAAATATTTATTATTTAATATTATTGGGAACTCAGAACCGTACTTGTAGCAGTCTGTCAGAGACTTATGTTCAGCTGTGGAGTGTGGACTTGTATGGGTTCTAGTGATAGTGACTGTGTGATAACTCAAAATAGTAAAAAAGATTGTAGCTATGACGGGTAGGTAGGGCATCTGAAGAAATATTGCTGGGTAATTGCTATGAGGGAATCTATAGATGAGGCCTATGTTCAGCAGTGGACTTGCGATAATATATAATGAAAATTTTGGATAATCGCTGTTTGTACCAGTCCTTTGAAAATACAATTAACGACTTACATTCCACTGTAGAGCAACTCTGACCTTTGAAAATGTCTGTGAAAGTTGGAAATTACTGGCAGTATTGTCGTCACTGTACTTTCAGCCTTAGGATGTGATTTCGAAATAACAAGTAAGTGATATTTGTTGAAAGAGGTAATGACGGCAGTATCGGAGCACGCACGGCGCGCCTGCCCTCGCAAGGCGCCGGCGCCGGCGGCGACGCGACGCCGCCTCGTTTTGTTTGTACACCACGTATGTTCTCTATTTACGCAAGTCTATGTTTCGCATCTATAAACATCCTAAATTACGATCGAAGTTTCGTCCGAATTACGTAAACGATATCAACCCAAACGTTGTAAATATTTACCTAATCAAATAATTAAAGTCGTAACTTCACGTCGTAATTGACCTAGCAGAGTAATTCAATACAGCCCTGGTTTATTGTTACTGTAGGTACACCATTGACCCTAAAGGTTGTAACAGCATTCCGTTTTAAACAAGTCCCGATTTCCAAAGCGGTACATAAGCTCTAAAGCGGCATATTGAAATGCCGTTTAAATACAAAACACCAACTAGGTTTGATTACAAAGATTAACGTTTGAAGTAAATCATAAATAGTCTGGTGGCATGGCTGACATGCTGCTAGTTCAAGAACTATATAATATCAAGTCAATTTGATACCATAAACAACGTAATACTGGGGGAAAGTTAACCACAATATCCTAATACAATCAAAACTGACATCAAAATATGTAACATAGGTGAATATCAAAGCATTCTCTCTGAACCACTATCAAATGCTGCTCAAATGGTGTATCATTTAGTTAGTCTTTTGTATAAGTAATTTAATAAATTGTATTGTGTTATTTAGTTATAAGGTACAATGGGACTGACATGTTAAAAATAACGAAAGCCCCTAAATAAAAAAAAATAAATAAAAAAACCTGTTTAGCCAACATTAAAATAGATAATACAGGTAGATGTAGGTCCCGAAATAAAACATTTTTTTCGTACTTGTGTCGCTAGAAGTACAAGCAGATAATTTTGAATACTAGGTATATGCCTACCGTATGATGGCAAATTACTATCAACAGCCAAAGTACATCGAAATTAAAAAAAAAACTGTAAGTCGTAGGACTGTACGTCAAGAGTGAAAACTTCTTGCTTCATAAATGTGTATATGTATATATGTGTGTATATATACACACATCTGTATATATGTATCTGAGCGTGATGGTCACGCGAGTTCAGTGTTTTTCCCCATCCTAAAAGTGCCCAACGTGCCTAAAGAAATTATCACTTCAAAAAAAAACAATAAGACTGTGACAAGCTCTACTGACATGGGTCTCTCTCAAATAACCTTATGCGTACCGCATCATCATTAGTATAGATATTTTAGGTAGTTAATTTTGTACTTACAATATTTCGTCATCATCATCATTACAGCCATTCACAAGTCCGCTGCTGAACATAGGCCTCCCCCAAGGAATGCCACAAAGCACGGTCCTGAGCTACCTGTATCCATCGACTTTCTGCACGTCCTGCCAGGTCGTCACTCCATCTAGTGGGGAGTCGCCCTATACTTCGCCTACCGGTACGAGGCTGCTACTCGAGAACTTCTTTCCTATCGGTGGTCGGTTTTTCGAGCTATATGACCGGCCATTCGTCACTTATGCTTACTAACCCATTGAGCTGTCGGTCACTCTGGTTCTACTGCGGATATCCTCATTTCTAACTTTGTCACACGGAGAAACCCCTCCGTAGCTCGCTGAGCGATCTTATGCGTCCTCATACGGCCAGCAGTGAAGGACCACGTCTCAGATCCATAAGTCATCACTGGCAACACGCACTGGTTGTATAGTCTCGTTTTCAGGTTTTGGGGTATAGCTGACGAGAACATGTGTAGTAATTTTCTGAACGCTACCCAATCGAGTTGAATCCGTCGATTGAACTCTCGGCCGATGTTAGACTTACCTAGTTCGACTATTTGTCCCAAGTAAATATACTCTTCAACAACTTCGAGCTTAGTGCTCCCAACAACTACCGGCATAAGTGTGACATGGACGTTACATATAATCATTCTTTTGTCCATGTTCATCTTAAGACAATATATATAATTTCAGACCAGCACAGAAAAAGACGGATCGATGTTCAAACGCAGCAAAAAGTAAGCCAAAAATGTATTCAACTTATTGTAAGAACACGTGCTCACGTGGTCACATATGTATCCCTAGTCATTTGCGACCAACAGCATGCGTTTTAGCCCCCGACTAAAAAGAGAGGTGTTAAGTTTGACCGCTACGTGTGTGACTGTCTGAGTGTGGCTTTTTTAATTTAAATGCAAGTTTGCTAGCGATGGTTCTGAGACATGTTTTATCAAAATCGGTTCAAACGTTTCAAGATCATCAGTTTCTTTTTTGTTTGGTTTTCTTTTTAATTTTCAATTTCAGTTATGGATTTATATAGTATAGTTATAGTTACAGAAAGAAGAAAAAAAGGATAATGCGCAGTACGTGTCAAGGAGTCGAGCTTGGTTTTAGCGTCGCTTAAAATGTACGCTCTCATAAATGACCTCTACGTAAAGTAAAGCGTTTACTCCAAGCTCGTGAGAGGTGAATAAAGCGAAAGCCAAATCGTCAAAAATGATTGAATAATACTATAAATTAAAATTCTAAAGAATTGTTGTTTTAGAAAATTTATGTTCATTAACATTACAGTACATTTTTATGAAGCAACAGTCTCAATATGAACCACTGCTAGGCACATGCTTCCTTTGATTTTAAGTTTTTTTTTTTGTAGCGGGGAATTGCACAAGAGTTTCACCACTCTACCTCGATAAGTCTTAACGGACTTCACATGCAAGTTTCGTCATGATGATTTTTTTCGTCAAGCTTGTGATAAAGAGCGGTGGTAGCTCAGATGGTTAGCGCTCGCTGTAAATTTCGCAATACACGAGCAACCCGGGTTCAAACCTCGCCGGCAGCAATGAAACCAATAATTGCAATATCAAATGCTGATTTACCACTTGCTCGGCGGTGAAAAAAAACATCGTGAGGAAACTGAGATAAGAATGTCTGAGAAATAAGAAAAAAATATTTCGAAGACATGTGACACACAATGGGGTAGCGCGGCATACATTTCCTTGCCTTGCAACCCGTCTCAGAAACGAGCGGAGGCCTGTGCCCAGCAGTTGGACGCATATAGGTTGTAACTTTATTTAGGTACTATACGGCGACATTTCTACATTCATTATAAATTATCATATACGATATATGTACGAATAATCCCTGCTAAAAAATGAGGTTATAGTAAACTCAAATTAAATGCACAAATACATGTATGAAATCAAATATTGAAAAATGCCTCACATAGACAGGGACAGTGATCCCACAAAAATAAAACGTTGGTGGTCACAAGGCACAAAACGAATTCCTCGGAGGCACATGCTGTACAAGTACACTGAATTAGACACACTCGTGATCGACGGTTCGTCGATACAATGTTCTTTGAACCGAAAAAGGCACACGATGCGTTCATATAACATATGAAGTTGATTACCACCTTTTGTTTCTGCTGATTAGCTAAATGTTCCAGGAGGCTGTTTAAGATTTTAATCTGAATATCCTGAGGCATGTTCGTTGCTGCAAGGAAATTTTTCTGAACCTGTACTATTTCCTTATTTATTTTCCAAGTAATAAACCAAGAGATGACAGCTAGTTAATTAATGTAGAATAAAAAACAGAATTTGAGCCGAATATACTGTAAATATTTTTGATTAGTTCAGCAACTTTTCACATTTCACATTCGATTTAGAAGGAAGAACGTTATTTTGCACAAACATTTGCTCTAACCATAAAAATCCAGATGTAGTAGCCAGATACGCATCTTAATGTTTATTTATATTTATTAACTTTTTCCTGTATCCTGCAGGGGATTAACGTACCAAAGACCAACATCTGGACCCGGAGAAATCAATTGTAAGTCATATAAATAGTAACTACTTGATTCGTCGGGATTTGAACCCGCAGCTTTGTAGCTAAATGCTTAGCCGCTGCGCCTGCAAGCCACTACACAGTTGTTAAAAGTATTACCTACTAAAATTGCCTGAAGAATTAAATATTTTTATAAAATAAAAGAAGAATACGTGATGCGTGTAATTTGAGAAGGCTTTACTACTGAAACACCTGGTGAAAATTCAATTAAAAATATCGTTTTAACGGCCCCGATATGGGCCTGGAGATTTATTAAAAGCGCGATAAACCATATTGTTAATCATTAAAGAGAGAAGTCGGCAAACCGCCAACTGGAGCTCTCACAAAGGCAACAGTGAATCAGATTTGATGCATTTTATAGTTACGAGTCGTAGATAGACTTTACGGCTGCCTTCAAGTTCCACTACACTTCATTATTGTTAAATCTAATCTATGAAATGAAACCCATTTGTGAAGCAGTAGTAATCCCGATATTAATAATTTGATTTTGAATGCAAGAGGTCATAGGACAAACACCAACATAAGAGTATGTTAAATAACGTTAACTATAGGTACATTAAATTATATTAAACTGGCGTAACAGATAGATTGAAAAAATCGTTTTATGAAGGGGTTGGTCAGTGTCTGAGATCTCTTAGCAACGTGACGGACTTGTATTGATTTAAGCTCTCAAGATTTTTTTGTAACGAATTTTACACAGGCCCTAATAAAAATGCCTTGAGAAATAACGAAAAAGATCCCGTTCGATGACATCAGTGATATTTTGCTCGCAAAAAATGTGTGTTTTTTTTATTTTATTTAAGTATTTTATTTAAGTAGTGTTTGCTAAAAAGGCGCGCAGACGGCGTCGCGGCGACGGGTCGACGGCCGCGCCCAGAATAACCAGCAGCAGCAGATATATTTGCAGCGGCGACGAGGGTAAAGGGGAGGAGGGGGACGCACCAGCGCGTGCCATTTCTGCACCACCGGCCGCTGCATCTGAGTAATGCCATTGTAATGCTCTCGATATATCCTACCGACGGCAGACGCGGCGTCGGCGGCGTCGCAGCAACCGCTAATCACTGAATAGTTCTGCACTATTTTACCCGATTGTTGAAGGCAAACCACGAAGACGACTTCATTTTTAAAACATTAATTATATCTATTAAACGTGACTTTTGAAGATTAGGCAATTTTATTCCTGAAATAAAACAAGGATCCGAGTCCGTATAACTTCATTAAGGAAAAACAAATGAAACGATCTACAATTTGTATACTACAAATAGCAAATTCCAGTAAGCCACCAATGGTATTACGAATTCGTTTCGAATATGACGATTATCTAGTCTAAATCGACTGTAGAGATCGTCCATGTGTCGGCGACGACGTATGTAGGTAACGATGAGAATCAGTCGTGAGAGCCGTCGCGCGTCCGTCCCGGCCGCAGTCATTTATCATCGCCAGTTCCTGTCACTCCGCGTATACGCATACTTTCTCACATTCTGCAAGTGCAATTACCTTTTAAGGCGTCGAATTTGCCGATTCTCACAAAAACACACTTAATGGCATGATGAACGATGACAATCAAGAGGCCAGTGTTGCAACGTAAAGATAAGCGCCTCAAAAAACAGTTGCACTGTCAAATGCCGTTGATAATGTCACGAACCTTCTTAAAAGTTACAGTGCTACTTACGCTTAGTGACATCGTGTTTATTAATTTATTCAAATATCGAGACATTTGACATAACTTATTAAGTTTATATGCGATTACAAAAAATAACGACGTGGAAGTGTCAAGTTTCACAAGCGAACCAGATCCTCCGAAAATGGCATATTAATGGCGGTGATCAAAATAATATCTACACAAAAATCTATAAGTGAATACATCTTTTACTTGATTTTTATGTGTGTAGAAATTTAGTGAAGTAGTTTTTGCGACAGATGGTGTGTGAGTCAGTAACCCGTCTAAATTTGATACTAACGCAATCACTATACATCATCTTAGTTTCTGCTTTTCAAAATTATACATATGGCAACTCAAACCCTTTAAATCCGTAGAAGAATTTAATGCGGAATAACAAGATACAAAGTGTAGTAGAGTGATATAGGCTTTGCATTTTTTTCCAGATAGGTACGCCATATTTTTGGTGTTATTAACACCGCTTATTGTTCCTTTATGTTTTCATAGACAATAAAGTGTTTCGGTGCATAGATATTCAGGAGTTAGTTAATAACAGAGTTGTCAAACTGAACAAATTACAGTAAACAAAACAAATGACATCCGTTAATGCATTAACGTAAAATGAAATCATCAATTTAAAAAATTGTTTTGAAACGACAGGTCATCGTGACGAGTATTGAAGGCCGATTAGAAAAATCTTCCTGATTTAGTATTCAAAAATGTGTTAGATAGGAGATTTTTTTCGTATTGTATATAAATTATGATGAGATTGGTGCTAAGACAAAATATATCGAATAGTTAACAACACTTACAGAGATCCCCACACTCCCGTGTCCCTTTCCCACTACTGTATCGGTATTAGTCATGCAGGTTTCCACGATGTTTTCCTCATCGCTGAGCACGTGATAAATATGCGGCAGCGGGGATCTTACCCGGGTTGCTCGCATACTGTATTTTACAGCGAAAACTAAGCGCCTTTACCACAACTTATGCAACAACTCAAAATAATGAAAACGGTGGTTGGCAATCCGCCTGTCAAGCCTGGCAACTATGGCAAATATCCTGCCATAGCCTACATAAAATTAAATCTATCATATAAATAGGCCTACGAAGGCAATTTATAGATGAGAGAAATGTTGAGCGGTTGGTTATGATGGGTTACCCATTAATATAACGCTGATGGTGCTATTATTGATTTAAGTAAATATTTAATAAAAAATGTATATTTAATAAATTTAAGGAATTTTAATTTGTCACTAACGTATTACTAGAAGTTTAAGTTTTTGTTTTAATTTCATGTTTAGACATTAGGCTAGTGAGGTCAACTTTGTATATTGATATGAACGAAGATGCCAAGCGAAAATCATAGAAAAAAACAGTTTTTTGCAATGAACCATGTTTGGCGAATTCACACGGAATTTTTGTTTTAATTGGGCCTAATAAAAGGTAAAAATAATTTTTACATTTTATTAAACTCAAAACTGTTAGTAAGTTCTCACGAAAATATATTTAATACAATTATATCTGCCGAAAAGTTATGTCAGTTTTGGTTATAAAGAGAAATATGTTTTTTTCTTCACATCTTGCTCGTTACTAAATTGAATAATTTTTGTACAGATTCGTTATGGGCGATGAATAGCAAATTGTCTCAAATAATGTATCAAGAAAGAAACTTTATTTAAACCATCAGAGCCCGCGCGCAGTTAGATACAGAGCAAATAAAATATCTGATAGAATGACAGACATCTGTATTATGAAAAAACAGCTATTACCGCTGAAAAATATTTCAATCAGTTGTAAAACTATGGAACGTACTAAAAAAGTAGCTACTTTATGTAGCTACCAGGATGAGATTAATCTTACATCATCAGGATAATGAGACGCCACATATTTCAAAGACAACACAACTAAAAATAGATTAACTGGGATGGGAATTCCTCGCTTTACAACGCCCCACTCGCTCCTTACTCTTCAAATATTACTTTGTAAAATTTTTATCTGTTTCGCTCAATAAGCGAAAAAATTAAAATTGTTGACAGGTTTCAGCAGCGGTTAAAGAAATTTTGGTTTCATAAGCCAAAACGAATTATTGGAGTAGTAAAGTAGGCTAATATAAGTATTATAATAATTGTCTTATGTAACCGTTCTGGGCCTAAACGTTTGACGATGTTGTTTTGTATGTAAAATGCCTCTAAAAATTCTAAGATGAGGGTAATTTGACGAGTAGCTAGAACACTTTAATATATAAATTTACATACAAAGAGTAGCTCAAGGCGTAAGCTTTCGCCTTCAATTTCATAGATCGCGAGCAATCGGTATGTACTCTGTCCTCGACATCACTAATGAAATCAAACAAATAAGGTTTTTCTGAACTGATGGGGAGATGGATTATGTTACGGCGCCACCACACGGTACTGCTTATACACCTATTAGATACAAAATAAAAAAATGTATTGTAAGAACGTGTGACGTCCGCCAACAACACACCAACACACGACAACGCCAACTGGGATCGCTCGGCAGACAAATAGTCCACCACACGTTCCGATTTGGACTTTAAGTATTAAACCAAGATTCGGATTGTCTTCATAAATTAAAGGTAACTACCAAGTGTGAACACAAAAAAGGGCGTAAGAAGAATTTCATTCGGATATTGTCGTAAAGCACTCCTTATACAAGCATTTCAGCTTATTTGAGATGGTTAATAGAAATATAGCTAAGTACATAATTTACTTAACTTTTTACTAGTTGGTAGCACTCATTTTATCTAGGAATCCATCTGGCTAGGTCTCGGACCGGCGGCGACTAAATCTAGTCCAGTTTAATCCCCAGAAGACACAAGTTTTCGAGTTTACCGCTAAAAAGAACCTCTTAGTCGTATTTCCCCTGTTTTAGGGCACACCCCTTGTTACCTCAATCAGTATCGGAATCCTCGGCGTCGACATATCGAGTGGCATGCGGTTTCGCGGTCACTTGAAATAGAAGGCTGAATTGCCCTCTATACAGCTTTGTGTGCTATGCAGAGCGGGGCAGCATTTCATGCCAGCACACTGCCTGCCACTTTACAAGGCGTAGGTTCGACCTCACATGGATTACTGTTCTCATGTATGGGCTGGAGCTCCCCAGTGCCAGCTCCTTCGATTTGATCCAGCACAGAGAGGCTTGAATCGTCGGCGACCGAGCTTTTTCTGATCGGCTTTACTCACTGGCACTGCGAAGAGATGTTGGATGCCTTTGCGTATTTTATCACTTCTACCACGGCGAGTACTCTGAGAAATTGTTCGGACTAACTCCAGCCGCTCAGTTTCACCATTGCACATCGCCACAAAACTCGCGATACCTTCCATTCCACTTAGATGATTGGAGGTCCACCACTGTGCGGTTTACAAGAAGGTCTTCTCCCACGTACAACTTCCTTATGAAATCAACTGCCATCAGGGATTTTTCCGGACCGATACGACTTAGGGACCTTCAAGGTAAGAGCCTACTCTTTTTAAAAGGCCGGCAATGCTTTTGTAATTCCCCTGATGTTGCAGTTTTTCATAGGCGGCGATAGTCAACAATCATCAGCTAAGCCGCATGCTCGTTTGCCCACTCTTCCATAAAAAAGGTTTTTTTCTTTTATAGGATAGGGTGACAAACGAGCACACAGTCCACCTGATGGTAAGTGGTTGCTGTGGCCCATAGTCATCTACA
>DWHP01006078.1:0-11588 GCA_018247895.1 Parnassius honrathi | reverse complement strand
AGGACCGTGCTTTGTGGCGTACCTTGAGGGAGGCCTATGTTCAGCAGTGGACTTGTGAAGGGCTGTAATGATGACGAGTCGGCCAGGCGTCGGCAGCGCATGTGTGGAAGGGAAGGGTAGAGTTGTAAGTACAGTAATACCTAATGTATTGTTTCGTACCAAGCTAGATAAAAAGATTTCAGCGTCCTATAATCAGCTGGTTCTATTTTAAGTTTTACTGCTGGTTTTGTTTCAGTATTTTCATGACTTTTTTATGAAATTATCGTTTCATTTAGCTGTACTAACATGACGGATTGTGAATAAAGTTAATAAAACGTTGTGAAAGATGATTTTTTTTTCATCGCGATCCGATTTTCTTTCTGTCCCATCATCAAAGGTATCGTTACTCGGTTGTACTATCGTTTGTCTTCGTTTTTGGTAGCGTTTCACTAACACTCGTACAGACGAGTAAGATGCTCGACCGGGGCATCCAATTACTATCAGATGGACTGTATGCCCGTTTTTCACCCTTATTCTATAAAAAAAGGTTACGTGTTATGTTAGAGAGATAAACGTTACGTGTTATGTTAGAGAGATAAACGTGTATTAAAATTTGTTTTTTTGTTAATAAATGCTTAATGTGATGATATCCTATTGGCCAAACACTTAAAAGCTATTTAATTGTACCGTTTCGTTATGTCTCAGAGTGTCACAGTCACTTTGACTTACAATGATGGACGTAATACGACACTTACGGCATCATAAAATTGAGTTGTATTTAAATATTTGAGCGTATGCGGTCAAATGAACCTTATGCAATGGTGGGAAACATAACGTGAGCATAAAGTTTTGCATTTGCATGTGCAGACGATACGCTGCAGAACTGCACGGTGGAGCTGGCGACGCTGGGCGAGCTGCGGCTGGTGGAGCGGCCGGCCGGCGTGGTGCTGGCGCCGCGCGACTTCGCCACCATCCGCGCGCACGTCAAGGTCGCCTCCACCGAGAACGGCATCATCTTCGGCAACATCGGTGAGTCGCCGCCACCACCACCTCCACCGGTGGAACACCTCCACATACATAAATACACACAAATTCGAATTTAAAATGTTTCAATGAAAATATGATGGCCCTCATTGATGAAGGTTACGCGTAATATACTCATCATTCACTAAACCATTTCCCATTATCTGGGGTCGGCGCAGTAAATCTTCTTGTTCCATTCCTCTCTATCAGCCGTCATTTCCATACTTACTCCTTTCATTCTCATATCACTCTTCACACAATCGATCCATCTTTTATTCGGCCTTCCTCTGCCCGTGTGTCCCTCCACATTCATATTCAACACTCGTTTTGTGACGCGTAATATACTAAATAATAAAAAAAAAACTTACGGACCAATTGACAACTCCCTCCTTTTATGAATTCTGTTTAAAGATATTAAATCACTCCTCAATCGTCAATTTAGCATGTTTTTCAATTCTAGTATATAAATATATAAATAGTAGGCCTTTTTCAGTAGCCTATTTCGGTCATTTGAACATTGCGCAGAAGCATACTGGCGTTAGTCATTTTTTAAATGCATTACACCGTGCAAAGTGACTGACACGACAGCGAAAGGGTTAAAAAAAATCTATTCTCCAAATTACTTGTAGTCTGTTTACTCTTAACGTAGTTTAATTCGTGTTCCGTACGTTGCAGTGTACGAGGTGTCGGGTGCTTCTATGGATCGCGGCGTGGTGGTGCTGAACGACATCCACATCGACATCGTGGACTACATCCAGCCCGCGGTCTGCAGCGACGCTGACTTCAGGCAGATGTGGGCGGAGTTCGAGTGGGAGAATAAGGTCGGGAATATTTCTTCGCTACCTAGTTATAACATTTGGTAAACATGCCGGAAACATAAGTGGGTAATATTATAGACGTTATTGAATAAAGGCCTTAACTGCAAACGTAATAAAAAAGTTAAATAAATGGGTAAATTAAAAAATGTAAACCAAATTGAAATTAACTTTTTAAAGTTATTTGCAAATTGACTCACTTCTTGTGATTGTTTCTGTATGTCTAGAAAAAGGCATACATTATTCGATTAAGGTTAGTCTTTGATCAATTAAACATTTGTTGCAGGTTTCCGTGAACACCAACATAACGGACTTAAGAGAGTACCTCGATCATCTTCTGGCATCCACGAACATGAAATGTCTGACGCCCGATAAGGTAATAATAACAACTTTATCCATTTATAATTTGATGAGCGTGTGACATGTGACTTAAAGGCTCGTTGACTTTTTAAATATTAAATCATTCAAAAAGTCAATGATAGTTTATGACGTTTGAGATTGTTTGGTCATTCCAGCCGGATCTAAACTATTAAGGATTTAATTTTTTTAGCGTTACTTTTACTTTTATTACGAAATAACTTATATGCACCCGAGAATTAAACAAAGAAGAAAAAAGAGATTTTTTATAGGCACCGTAGAGGGTTATTTTTCAAAGAGTAGCCAAATTTTAAACTTAAGTTCAAATATATAAACAATGATACACCGTTGTTGCATTTTTTTAAAATATGAGTAAATAAAGCTTCTACTTTTATTTGAAATTATCTCAAATTGAATGTGATTTATGGGCAACAACGTTTTTGCCTACCGATCCATCCTTACAAATCACTTAAAATAATGCATTACCACGCATTTTGAATTTAAAAGATAAAAGGGACAGAATGTTTGAGATTTTTTTAATACTTTTTCTTTACCATTCTCCTATGTTACTTATTCTGAACCTTCTCTGCAAATTTGGCCGGTTATTGCAAATAGCCCTGCATATTTCATATAATTCAATTTTCATTAAGCAGGGCTGATACTGAATAACAAAAGGGATATTTTTATCAATCAGTTCACAGTATTTATCATCATCATCCCGGGTGTATGCGGGGTAAACAAAGACACCGATCAGGATGAGAAACGGATGTATTCTCACTCACAGCAAGCATATAATGACGTCGTCCAAAAGCACTAGACTTCATCGATGAAGTCTTTAAAATATAATGTATAAAGGGAATCGGTCTGTAGTTCTTCAAGAGAGCGTTGTCGCCTTTCTTGAACCATCAAGACCAGCGCACTTCTGCTCCACGCCTCCGTAGTAGTGCTACCATGGACAGACGGAACTAAAGAGCTTCTGAAGGACTTCAAGTATCGGTTTACCATCCGGTTTCAAAAGCTCCACTGTAATGCAATCTTCGCCCGGGGCCTGGTCGTTTTTAAGGTTTTTAAGAAGAGCCATTCTAATCTCGCTCAGACTGACGTGGGGGATATCATCGGAATAGTGTGGAATAAGACCTGCTCTTAGATCGTTACTAACATTTGTGTGTGGCTCTAACGGTGACGCGTATACTGTATACTGCCTCTCAATCTCACTCAAAGTCTCAGGTGTCCCGGAAACGATGCCGCCACATTCGGTCTTCAGCTTTGACAGTTGGTTCTTTTTGATAGACGGAACTCTGGCAAAGACATTGGAGCCTTGGTTCCGCTCGATCGCTTTTGCAATACGAGCTGCATTGAAGTTGCGTAAGTCCCGCTGCATGCATTTGGAGACTTGTCTGTACAGGGGTCTCTATGTTGTCAAATTCGCTGAAGACTGCAGCTTCATTTTCTATCTAACAACCATGATGCTAAGAGTGTGATTGGAAAGATTTTCTGTTTTTCTATGACGGGTCTTGTAGAACTTTAGCTCCGACCGCATCGATTGTTTCCACGAGCTTGTTATTCATATCGTCCACTGCATTGCAATCTTTTAGGCACTGAAAACTATTTTGTTACTCAAGTTGAAAGCTTTCGGGGTTTCAGATTAGAGCACGAATGGGACGGAGCGTTGACTTCATTAGACGTGACCTCTCCAACTTAACGTTTAGGTTCAGTGTACCTCTCACCATTCGGTGATCGTTGCCAGTTTTCGCCTCGCGATCACTGAGACGTCACTGAACAGTCGCCGTCTAGTCGTCATAATGAAGTCAATTTTTTGTCTCTGTCACCTCTTACGACACCCACGGGAAGATATGGGGGTAGTTTACAAAATACAGTATATACAGGTGTCCCAGAACGATCCGTCGTTTACTGCGCAAAACAGAATCAGAAACTTTTTTATTCAATATAGCTCGCCCGGGAGCATGTACAGTGCAACCGTACATTTTAGTGTGTAAGCGATTTATTTAGGTCAACATAATTTGCGTCATTCACTTTAGTTTTTGAGCAGTTGACTTTGTCGCTAAGAACACGGTAGACGCGTTCTATATCATTATCAATCTCATTATACAATATCATTATTTATTTTAAATAAAATCATTTTTTCTATCAACTATCATTTAAAGGTGTTCCGTACAGAGGGATTAATATTTAAGTATGTTGTAGTCTATATACGTCTCCCTACGGAGTATAGGCCTCCACTCGGTTCTGAGGAGATATATTATAAAAAAAAAAGAAATGTTTTTCTTCACTGCCGAGACGTATTAAATTAGCACTTAAAATTGCATATTTGTTGCCGCGCTTGCTGTACGTGTGCGTACGTGCGTGTGTACGTTTTTATAGAATAAAAAGGGAGAAACGAGCATTTACATGTATCCTAAATTAAGAATCAAAACGCAGATGTAATGTCACTCCTGAGAAATAAGATGGAATGCCTCGTTCCCAGTAAAAAAGATCTCCGGTTCTTTACACTCTATAACCATGATATAACCGCAGTGTTTGCACCCGATTTGAGCGGGAAACCGGTTGGGAGTGGAGGCGCGGGGAGGGAATCGCTTACGCCGGCGCGCTGCCAGCGAGTTTAGATTAGCAGTCCGCTTTGAGTCCCTGTTGAGCGTGCCTGCGAGACGCCGGTTGTTCGTAGTCGGTTGAACCGGCTCCGTGTTTCGTCACGTCGCGAAGTTAAAATTCGTTAAGGTGATCAGCCGATATAGTGTTAGCCTATTAAGATACGTGACTAGGCTTTTGTTTGAGATTGAATGATTAATTTAACTTCATTTGCTGTTAATTGTGTCGACTAGTTGTCTACGCGGCGTTTTGATATCGTACGGAATTGCTATAGTATTATAGTCTAGAAGATTCGAGCGTATTATTTGTATGATTAAAGAAACCTTTGTGCTGTTTTTGACATTGGGGTGTAGCTTACGTAGCATTTTGATATAGTACGAAGTGAATTTGCTTGTTCGATTGAACTCTAAACTTTGTAAATTGAAATGAGTTTGCGTTCCTCTTAGACTATAGTTTTGTGTTAATTGAAATGAGACTGGAGTTCGGCGCCGGAAGTGAGGGCGTCCTTGAAGCGGTGCAGCGACGGCGTGTTGTCCGCCTACCTTGTTGAAGTCAGCACGCACTATACACTTTCTTTCATATACACACCCACACTACCTTCACATCACGCTGACGTCTCCTTGTGGCCGAACCTACTCCTGAACCAGGTAAGTTGTGTGTTTGTGCATCCATTATATAATAAATTTCCATAAGCCATTGGGCTCTCCCCTGGGTTGCCCGTCGAGCTGGAGTATAGATGGGTCCTACCTCAGTCGACCTTCGTCTGGGCAACTCAGGGCCGTAACAAGTGTATTTACTGCTACTCGTAAGAAGGTTATTTGGAGGCTATTTAGACATGAATAACCATTTTTAAAATTTTGTCTGTCTGTTTGTCTGTCTGCCGTTTTTCTTTTTTTTTGGAATGGAATTGGTCTTTGACTATGTTATATTTAAATAACGTCATATTTAAAAGATCGTCTCACTAGTACATACATAAATTGAACGCAACTCAATTGAAATAAGCGCAAGCATAAATCTGTTTCTCCCATATAACATTACCAGCGGAAATGTTTTGCCTTTGAATAATATGCGCACTTAAATTTTTTGAACTACTTATGTAAAAGTTTTATGTATGGAGTATGAGCGGTACGGCTGCCTTACAAACGGTCGCATGTCTGAGTTTCATAGTACAAATACTAACAGATCGCGTGCCAGCTTGTCCCTCGGCGCGGATGCACGAAGTATGAACAATGAATATAAAAATGAACTGGGACGGCCAGGCACCGCCTTGCTTGCGACTCCCACATCCATGCAGAAACGTAACCATTAAACATTATTAACATTAGATTATGCCAATAAATAAAGAACATAATGATTTCCTTTATTTACTTGAATACTCTACATTGAATAACTTTTTTGTGGATTTTATCCTTAAACTTAGTTTGAAGTAGACCTGGCGACTAAGGGTCCTTGCTGTAAAGCACCCGAAACGTCGGAAGTAAAAATAAGTCAAAGTCCGTAAAATTTGTAATTTATCACACCTTGATCGTAAGTTCCCATGTCGATCCTACTTTCAGGGATGAAAGTGCCGCATTACCTCCTGATTTAACGACTTAATTTAGTACGCATGCGTCAAATTTCTAGCTCTATTGTTTTTAAACGTCAAAAGTATATGTTATGATACATTTTAAGGTACCATCATTTCGATCAAAGCATTGGGTTAAATTGTCATAATTTTCTCCTTCAGTGCATAATATACTATTACTCAATAAGGAACATGCACACAATACCTTCTATACGTGACAGGGCTACGTACTTGTATCATGGTAGTAGCACGAAAATGGGTCGACCCATTTGTGATGGGACCGGGGCTCGACTCTCACATAATGCCAGCGAAAATGCATGTGGACATAATGCTGTTGTTTCGTGTGGTGATTGTAGAGAACGAGAGATTCATTTACTGAAAACGAGCTATTTCATCTCGCACTCTCGTTAACGCATCTGCATGCCTGTGGCCGATGGCTCGTTCACTTCGAGCCTTATATTAATTTAATTATAAATTTAATAAAATTGTATTTAAAAATTGTGTTACGGTTCTCAACGTTAATACTTAGGTACGAGATTTCTAGTATGTTTTTTTTAAATATTTGAGTGACAAACGAGCAAACAGGCTACCTAACTGATTACTGAAATGCGAGTTCTCGCTGTCATCAACCGATACTGTTATAATTGTAAGGTATCTTGGTATGTTTGATATTTTTAGTTTATTATTTTTATAGTTATGTGTAAGTTTCGGAGTGAGCAACGATTGTTTTTGCGCACATTTGCTCCCGCAAAAAATGACAGACTTCAGTTCTTGTCCGGTATTGGAAAAAAAACGGTATGGCTAGTCCCCTCCGGTCCGCGTTCAAAAATGTATATGGTTTCCAAATAATAATAAAATAGTAATAAAACTATTTTATTATTATTAGTAATAAAACTACGTCACAGAAAGACTTACAAATTTAGCATAACCATAATATAAAATATTTTCATATGTAAGTACAGAAAAAAAAAATCCAACAACAAAAATAATCATGAAAGTCTTATTTAATTGCCCGACAGCAAGAGACAACTTTCTCTTTCACTGAAAAAAATAAAATGAAAAAGACCGTGGGATAGTTATAGTACTCGAGAATATTATCACCTAATGAGGGCCGAGTCTTTCGCTGATCAGATGTCGCTTGTTGACACTGAGGTGAAGGTTTTTGTTACACAATGTCATTTAATTGGGAATTTAGTTTTAAGTAAAAGTTTATTAGTTTCTAATACTGTAGAATATTAATACACAAAACAATGCCTCATTGGTTTGTTCTTCAATTTTTTGTATATTTTTAACTCTTTTTTTAATTTTTCTATTTTTATGGATATCTGTGGTTTGATTAATTTTTAAATGTTATTAATACAAAATATAACTAACGGTACAGAAAAAAAATATTAACAACCTTTACAATTTTTAACAAATTAACTTTCCCGTTACGACATCTGTCAAATATAATTCAAAGCTCATTTTAAATGGCGCCATCTCGGTGACAGAACAGAAAAAGTCGTGGATGGATGCTGTTAGGCCATATAAAAACAAAGCCTATCCTATTACATAAGAGCTCTTTGAAGATGTAAGTCACGCGTAATAACTAACCGCGGTGACGACACGTCACTCGCTTGTCACTCAGAGGAGTGTGCACACGACGTAAGTCTTGCACTTTGTGTGTAAGCATGACATACATAGAGATTAACTTGGAAGCGGGTGAAGTAATGAGATATTTACAGAGCCCTAGCATAGTTACCTACATGTTTTAGTTTAATACGAAATTGATTTGAGAGACGGAGAAAATAGTGGCGGATTTTTTTTAAATATTCGAATAACTTTACTTAACAGATTAAAAAACTGTGCCTTGGATTTTCTAGACGACTCGACGCTAGGATTTTCTCCCGTATCGAGGAAGCAGTTTACATACATAAATTGCACAACGACAAACATCCCGACTGAAACAATTATTTATAGGCCTTACAAATACTTTTTCCGTTCGAGATTCGAACCCGCGGCCCCGAACCATGAAATTAAATTGTTATTGTTTGTTATTCGTTACTTTTTATGATTATATTAATGAGTATTATATTAGTATACCTAAGTATATAATGATATACCTAGATGGAGTGACGACCTGGTAAAACATGCAGGAAGTCGATGTGCTTTATGGGATCCTTCGAGGCCTATGTTCAGCAGTGGACTTGTTAAGGGCTGTCTGTAATGATGATTATGATGATGAAGTATAGAATATTAATATATTTTATTTTTATAGTAGTAAGTTTGCTCGACCAATATAATTATTAAATTAATTTGATGAAAACTGTGATCGGGGGATTAATTTATAATGTATGTTTGGTAATATTACACTGCTATTGGCCTATTATTATGTACGATATTTTGCATCGCCAAATAGCGGTGTATATTATAGATACATATTATTACGTATGTTGCGCGCCATAATTAATACCCGGTACGTGGAGACATTAGTTATCACTAGTGCCCTCTATTATCGACTAACAGAACTAGGAGTCAAGATCCGTCTAGAGATTCCTATGCCAGAACTTTCTACACCTAGTCAGTCAGGACTGGTATGTACTCGAACATTCTAAATGTTTCAGTAGAAGAGGCCCTATATAAGGCTGATATCGACCGCGATCCGAGTCAGCGTTGAATTAGCGATATAACTGCGTATTAAAGTGATCAGTAGTACAAATTGTGTTTTATTATTAGTGAGTTTTAACTTGTAGTTGGTGTGCGGTAATTAAAGTGTCAATTTTGGTAATTCAATCGGCAGTTTTTATTGTCACGAACCCTAAGCTCGTAACAGTATCAACAAATAGCGGTGTTGTACTGCTATGTTCCGGTCTAAAGGGTAGAGAGCAATTATAATTATAGGCTTTGGAGCAATACATCTTAGTCCGTAGACAAACCATCCGTAGCCTTCTTTGTTTGAAAATGACTACAGGTGTCCATGGACAGCAGCCACTTACCATCCACTTACCATCAGGTGGACTGTATTCGTTTGTCACTTGTGTTTTATTTGAAAAAATGTATTATGTAATCCTACCGAATAGATTGATTCAAAACACGGTACTATGTAACCCGCATCATTTTTTTTTATTCGTCTTACTACACTGCGCTTTTCGTGGCTGCCATACGTGAACCTTTCTTTCACATCAGTTGTCGGTTATTCGAGCTGTACGACCCATTGCCACTTTAATATTCGAATAGTAACTGTTACAGCATTTTTAAGTCCACGGCTGGACATAGGCCTTCCCTAATTGCTTCAAAGGGGCAATACGGATTGGCAACCGCAGTTTTTTTTATTATGAGCTGATATTATAATACTATTGCCCACCTCTAGATTTGTATCTCTCTGTCGCCTCTTACGACACCCACGGGGTGATCTGGGGCAGTGGATATTCTCACACCGTCACTACACTAGTAGAATAAGAGTGACAAATGAGCAAACAGTCCACTTGATGGTAAGTGGATACTGTAGTCTATAGACATTCACTTGTGTCCTCGATTAGGAATCAAAATGCAGATGCGTTGTCACCTGTGAAGACAAGAATGCCTCCTTTTAAGTAAAAAGCATTAAGCTGCTATTTTACGCCGGTATTCTACGAGAGTGTGGTCCTACCCCGGTCGAGTCGACCCTTTCGTGCTATAACCATAATATAGCTGCAGTGTGACTCTGCCACGTGTGCCTGGACAACGAGATAGATAAAAAAATTTAGAACGATTGCTTATGTCTTCTTAGCATAGAAATACCCCCTAATTGTAATATAAGCTTTTTTACTGTAGGAAGTATGTCATACTGTAAAAAAGTGTCCATATATTGTAGGACGAATGTATGTATAGAGTAAGACATCGCGTTTGCCTTTCTCTAAACAGCATAACACAAGGGTTTTGAATCTCCCAATAAATCGTATACTTCCGTAGTGTATGTTCCTTCTATTAATTAACTTCTCAGCGAGCACATTGCGATGTAGTGATAAATAAGGATTTATTGTGAAAGTGAGGCACGGAAAGGCTGAACGCCGCGACGGGTATGCGATTATCCAATTAAAGAGTCTAGCACCGACTTGCACTCAGGGAGCAATGCTCTCCTGTCGTTTATTCACGTAATTGGCAGTACATTACTCTGGAATCAGCCGGGACTCAACGGGAATATTTGTTAGGTCGTTGACGTGATTGTATTCCATCTTCTAAATGGCAAGATACTATTTCTTTACGATTTAATTTTACACACGGTAGAGCCGCGCTGCAGCTATATTGCGGTTGCAGCACGAACGGGTTGGCTCGACCGGGGCAGGACCACGCTCTCACAGAATACCAGCTTAAAATAGCGGTGTTTCGCATGGTGGGTGTAGAGAACCGGAGATTCTTTTTGCCGGAAACGGGGAATTCTATCGTAGTCCCCAGCAGTGACAACGCATCTGCAATTTGATGCATAATCGAAGATAAATGAAGATATCTATGGGTTACAGCATCCACTTACCATCAGGTGGACTGTGTGCTCGTTTGTTACCTCATACTAAAAGAAAGTTCTGCTTAGAAGTCAGTAACATAACAGAGTGCGAACATGTCGCAGGCACAGAACACCTAATATTCCGCTATATTAGGTGTTCTGTGGTCGGAGACATTTTTTTGCTTATTCGGTGACTTCAATCACTACAGATAATGTAAAACATACTAACGAAGTAAAAAAATAGTAACTAACGTTTGTCACTTTTGATTCTTCAACCGACTTCAAAAAAAGTTTGGAAAATCTAAAAATCCACGCCTCATAATCTCATTTGATTATATAAAAAGAAAAATATATATATCTCTTTTTCCATATTTGACACGAAAGAAGAGATCCATGAGAATATTTTTTGTAGAAAAGCACAGTTGTTTTTTACATTTTCATTAATTACAATTAAATGGGACCATATTACTCAGTCGTTTTTAAAAGAAACCTGTGCGTTGAGATTCTAAGCCTAATAAAAAAATAATTATTTTTATACATTAGTTTTAACAACCTTAATCGTGCACCATCCACACACACAGACATCCGGATACCCTCGAATTTTTTTTTCAATTAGTTTGTTTTTACACTAAATACAGAAAATTACTTTTAAAAATAAAATAAAATCTAATTAAAAACATGAAAACGAGTGATTTTTCTCGATATATGTGTATTTTTATTACACTAAAAGTGCAATAATAGAAGAATAAAAACATTTTTAGCTTAGAAAATTACTGCATTGCCA